>JAOSBP010164268.1:0-104524 GCA_027563825.1 Erythroxylum mucronatum
GGTCACTCTGACAGCGTTACGACTGTCGTCTTCTCGTCAGATGGTAAGCTGCTAGCATCTGGCTCATTTGATAATACTGTCCGTCTATGGGACGTGGCGAGCGGCGAGCAGCGTTCTATACTGGAAGGTCACTCTGAATGGGTTACGACTGTCGTCTTCTCGCCAGATGGTAAGCTGCTAGCATCTGGCTCATTTGATAACACTGTCCGTCTATGGAATGCGGCGAGCGGCGAGCAGCACTCTATACTAGAAGGTCACTCTGACAGGGTTACAACTGTCGTCTTCTCGCCAGATGGTAAGCTGCTAGCATCTGGCTCAGATGATAACACTGTCCGTCTATGGGACACACTCACTGGTATGAAATTGAGTGAGACAGCAAACGAGAGCCTGCAGAACGTTTTGGATCAGTACCAATATGCTTTAGAGTCCAGATTTCGTGATGTTAGTATGACAACCAGACCATCTACCTCAGCTTTGTCAATCGGCCCTCGGGGGGAGTGGTTAACTTATCACGGTGAGAATCTTTGTTGGATGCCTGTAAAAGTACGCGGATTGGTATTCGACTTGTTCGATGAACTATTAGTTATCGGAAGCAAAGCTGGTCGAATGACATTCCTGTATTTTGACATGGAGCAAGCACAACGGAAAGAATAAAAGCAGAGCTATTTTGAACCTGTTCACTAGCCTTGTATGATTTTTCGTTGTTTTCCAAGCTCGGCTGATAGAGAAATGAATGAAGGTAAAGTGCCAACAACTTGAAAAGATTTGAGTATTCGATGTATAGATCGTTGTGAGATTGAAATCATGGTGAGCTGCATGGTATTTGGCAACAAAACCAATCATATTCAGTACCTGTACATATTAATTAGGACTGAACTCATGCCTGTTCGTGAGAATATTCACAGATTATGCTAAGATACTACTGAAGTATCTAAAAATTGTGTACTTACACTCAGCGCTCATAGATCAGAGTTCTCTCGCTGTGGGTCAGTACTGTGGGTTCATTACCGATGCGTAATATCTGGAGTCATAACAGACCTTGCCTGCTGTTACGTGTTCACAGGGTGCTCTGATGAGGTTCAGTATGCAAGAGTAATGAATTCAAGAAGATGCAGAAGAAAACTAAAAGACAAAGGCGAAGAGTACAAATTATGTAGTAGACGCGCGAACATTGTGCTACCCACAATATCCTAATACTTACCTTTGTTACTTGCACAACAATCCTTACCAAATGTCCTTGTTCATAGAAAAATGCCTTGGATGCCAGTGCAGGAATGCTGCTGCTCTGCATATGCCTGTTGTTCCAAACCGTAAAACCTGCCGCGTGCTTGTCTTGTTCCTTTTTCTGCACCTTTTGAATTCATAGCATTAGCGCATCTTGAACTGCTCTGTTGCACTTGCTACGCTGGGGTGCAAAGTCTTCCGTAGCCTTACACTGCTCGAGACCTTGTAATTTAGGGCGTGTCGGTGCTTCTTGTAACTTTCTGCTAGGTTTATGAAGGCCGTCGGACAAAGCGTTATATGAATAGCTGGTGCAGTCACATTCGGCGGCTGTGCTAAAGACCCCACTGCAAAAACAAAGTTACTCTTCTGGTTCAAAAGCGTGGGTAGAGAGTACTCCACTGACCTCGAGGTACTGAGATTCCTTGTTGACCAGCTTTTCTGTGGTCATCAGGAGGCTTCCCACAAAATTGGAGATCCAGTCCAATTTCAGTAGTCGTAGCCATCTCTTGATGGATGTCGTTGATGAGCAGCCATTCTTCGCGACTGGGAAAAGATTCAGATGTCGGCTTCTGGGGGACTAGACCTCTGTAGAATTCAATCTGGTCGAGGTAAGCAGGCGGCCTGTTGTGACGGGAATCAGTAAATGCCTCCATATCGGATGGAGCTTGTTCTTTAAGCTGTTTTCGGGTCTGCGTTGCATGGCTTGCATGATCAAAATTTCTCACGAATATCAGCCGATCTAGCTTGTGCCTGGCACAGGGCTGCAATCCAACACTGGCCAATAGATATTTCCTCTCTCTCCTCTTTCGCTTTTCTCTCTTGACGTGGCGACACCAAGCATTCTTTCACCGACAGTAGTATCTCACCGACAGTAGTATCACACCGCCCTATCGAGTGCTTGCCGTCTGGCGATTATGACGCAGCCAGTCTTTCTCACCCAGGCCGTGACAAGAAAAAAGGGCTGAATCCTCACGCGTTGAGCCAGTAGAAAGTGACGCCTGCCTAGCAGGCACACTTGATTCGTAAAGCTGATACGTCACATTTGATGCACATGCTAGGCCGCCTTCAGGGCTAGGCGCAGCCACAGGGGACGATCGAAGCGAATGCTGCCTTGCACAGGAAAGAGCTTGCACAATGCGCACCGTGAAAACGGCTAATTACGCCTCGCCTGGCGTTTGCAATTGCCTCGGCACAAACCGTGGGCCAAAGATCAAGCTACAGCGCTGCAAGAGACGATGGACAACGCAGTAGTAGTAGTAGCAGCAGCAGCAGCAGCAGTAGCAACAGTAGTGGTGTTGTTGGCGGTATCCGTGTCAAGCCCACATTTATGTTATATGCAGAGAACAGCTCCAGCTGGGTTTGCGTAGGTCTGGCGTTCCTTCCTATTGATCAAGAGTAGATCCAGTAGCCAATGAGACTCTGAGGAAGTGTCACATAGGGTTTGGGGTGGGGTATGTTGAGGCCGAAGGTGTGGAGGTAAGAAGAAAGATTGATGACAGAGGGATGGGCGAAGGATGGGCGAAGGATGGGCGAAGGATGGAAGGGAGAAGTTAGATGTAAATGGGTGTGGGAGAAGAGGAGGCAGGAAGCGGCGTCACGTATTACTGCATTGGGCCGGGGTTAAGCGCGAAACGGAAATTCAGAGGATGGCAGAGTACATACGAACATTGCATTTACTTGCATCAGAGAATCTCAAGTGGTTCCCCTTCACAGGAAGTCCAATGATGAAATTTTTGCTTTTACGCTGCTCAAATGGAGGGAGGACACACTGCTAGACCGCATCTCATGGCCAAAAGCGCTCCGCCATTCGTTTCAGCACTGGCTGAACCTGTTTTTCTTAGGGAAATGCGGCAGCAGATAAAAGTCATGATGCCTTGATATTATATTTCGTGACTGGCGTGCCCGGCTCCCACCAGTCTCACCAATAGCCACGCGCCTAGCCACAGCTTCTTACTTATGTCATCCGAGTTGCATTGCCTGAGGGTCAAGCGTCTCGCTTACATCAATTCCAGAAGAAACTCCATTAGCCGAAGGGTTTGCCTCATGCTCTCCTGGGGCTCGCCACTGGTATGCAGCTGCAGGATGATCCATTCTTGGATGACACTGGCCCCTCTTGGCGTTTAGGTTCTCTCGATATGTTCCGCCTGATACAGCGTAGCCGTCCCAGAAGATGCCTCTCCTGCGAAGCTCCGGTAGCAAGAGATCAATGACATCTTTGAAAGTCTGTGGCATGAGTGCATACGCCTGCCAAATGTGTCAGCTTGAAAAGAACAAACTTCAGATCCCCAGGGTTCACTGACGATATTAAACCCATCAACGTCAGCTTCATTCACCCATCTCTCGAACTCGTCTGCAACCTTTTCAGGTGTGCCAACTGGCGTTGCACCCAGCCCTCCAACCATGACGTGCTCTGCAAGAGTGTGCTTAGTCCATTTGCCAACTTTGGGCGCATGCTTGGCAAGTCCTTCAATGTAGGATCTGATGGCATTGGTTTTTGTGAGACGCAGCTCCTCGTCGTCTCCATATGGTGCCATATCCACTCCGGTCCAGCCGCCAAAGAGCGCGAGAGCCCCTTCGTAATCTCCATAGCCAAGATACTCTTTGTATTTGGATTCGGCCTCTTCTTGGGTTCGTCCGATAATTGGGCATATTTTTGCCAGAAACTTGATCGATTGTGGGTCTCGGCCCTCGCGTTGAGCCTGCTCTCTTATATCTCTGATAGGTTTGGCACAGCTTGCCGGCGAATGGCCGCTAACAAAAATGGCCTCTGCGTGCTTTGCGGCAAAAGCTTTGCCACTGGAGCTGGTGCCCGCTTGCATGAGCACAGGAATTCGCTGTGGACTTGGCTGACAGAGATGGGGTCCTGGAACTTTGAAATATTTGCCCTCGTGGTTAATCTCACGCACCAGAGATGGATCTGTGTACATGCCACGCTCCTTGTCCAACTTGACCGCATCGTCGCGCCATGATGAAAGCATCAGCTTATACATGACTGCGACATACTCCTCGCATATGCGATACCGTTCGTCATGTTCTAGTTGAGTAGTGTGACCGAGGTTGCGAGCAGCAGATTCCAAATATCCTGTCACGATGTTCCAACCAAGACTAAATTCCTTGTCAGTCTAATGAACAATTTGCTCTTATGGAAAATCACCAGATACAAGATTACTCACCGGCCATTGGTGAGCCAATCAACAGTACTGAGCCTACGGGCCAGATGGTACGGTTGCTCATATGTCGTGCTGACTGTCACGCCAAAGCCAATGTTTTTCGTTGCAGCCGCCATGGCAGGCACTACAGCCAAAGGCTCATTGACAGGCCATTGGGCGCCAGATTTGATGGCCGGGTCAAGATTTTGGGGCCCCCCATAAACATCGTAGCCTCCAAGTACATCTGCGATGAAAATGCCATGAAAATCGGCGGCCTCCAGTGTCTTTGCTAGATCCTGCCAGTAATTTATTGAATTGAAACGATGGGACTGATCATCAGGATGGCGCCAAAGCCCGGGTGACTGATGTCCGCTACCTGTGAGGACACAACCAAATGTTAGCTGCCGTCGTATCACCAAACAATCGTGCTCTCACTACCGATACGATAGGAAAGGGGACAATATTACACATTTCAACAAAAGCATTCAGTATCAGTTTTCGTTTTGGGCGGGGTGGCGTGGCCGTTGTATGACCATTGATGCCATTGGTTTCACTGACAGCTGCTGGAGCCATACTGTCGATGCTGTTGGGGAAAATTATCGCTGTACGCTGGAAGGTTTCGTTGAGCGTCTCAAGTTAGTATGTCTCAAAACTGGGCAGGAAATCTTTCTCGCGATCATCACGCAATGGAGCTTGTCGTCACGTGATAGCTTCGATGTGAGGCTTAATATTCGGCATGGAATCTTCTAATTGAGCCTTTGCAATTGGATTGAATTGACCTTCGAGCGGCATAAGCTGTAGTCTGGTTCCAAGATGAAGCTGCTGATGTCATTTGGTCTTTCAAGCTTATATATAATTCAAAAGGTCATCCTGTTGAACAAGTCTAAATCATTGGATGACCTTTTGTGACGCCATTCGTAGCATCACGACGACAATGCCGGACGATTTCTTCGCAATGATTTGAAGCTCTTGTGTGGCGTCTATTGAACCAATTTGGAGATGTAAACACTTCCGCCGCGGACTACACTTTGTTGGATGTCGCAAGATGCCAATTCTGGTAGATACGCACTCAATTGTGACACAAAAGAAGTTCTTTGTTGTTGTTCTACATTCCGACAATGTCTATACAGGCTTCCTGCCGTTACTGGCGCGTGGACTCAGCAATTTTCTCCGGCCAGTGAAGGTTTGTTGCTCTTCCCTTCTCGTCCCCATGATTTTTCGAGTCTAACCCTTGTGCAATTGCCAGTCTAAACGTTGTTAGCCCCAGGTAATATTCTGCGAGCATGGATGTAACCTACAAGCAATGCCAAAGGGTGCAAAGAATCCCACAGCTTTTGTCAAGGGTTAGTGTAAGTTCTGTTGGAACCAGCGGGTCTAGCCATACCACAGAAACCAATGTAGCGAAGGTAGAAGAAGCGCGTCAGAGGGTTGAATGGAATGTTCGAGCGTGGACCCTCTGGGTAATGGTAGGGAGAGGTCATTTGCATGCGCGTAGAGCTGAAGCCACGACGGGCAATCATGGCCGAAGCCGTCTGGGCGCGGAAGGCTGATCTAGCGAGCATCTGAAGACTGTCAGGCTGAGAGTCAAGAGTAGAGGTAGTGAAGGCAGCGAACCTTGACGAATGGACCAAGCAGAGAATGCAGCTTGAAAGGTAAAGGTTGAATTCGGGGGAGCTCGTGAAGTAGAGCTGCGATTGATTCCGCCACGAAAGTGTACTATTCCTAATTCGGTAAATGTGACCGTTGGACTTTGCATCACTCTTCAGATTTTCTCTACAAACAGTTTGGCCGCCAGATTGCTGGAGCGGCATAAATTTCTACGACTGCCAACCGCCAAAATGGACGGTCTCTTCGACGTGTTTGACGAAAAGCCTGGCTCTTCAGACCGCAAACGAGACGCACAATCCTCCCCACCTCGAAAACGCCTCGCAAACGGAGCACCGAAAAGCACACACGGCCGAACTGCTTCAACAGGCGCAGATAGCGACGGGGCTTCTGATTCGAAGCGCCAGAAGCGAGAAGACTCTACTTCTTCTGAATCTGAATCTGAATCTGACGAGGATGGCGATACACGCATGAAGACGGACGCAGCACAAGCGACAGAGGCTCCAGTTGCGGCAGATGAGTTTGAAACAGAACAATCGCGCGAAGTTGCTGCCGCCGCAGGATTACAGGCACAGAAAGAAGGCTCCGCAGTTGTTCTCTCACATCAAGTCCGACATCAGGTATCACTTCCGCCAGACTATAAATATGTGCCCATCAAAGACCACAAGCCACCAGCCGAGCCAGCGAAGTCCTATTCGTTTCCTCTTGATCCATTCCAACAGGTCGCAGTCATATCAATCGAGCGCAATGAAAGCGTGCTTGTCTCTGCACATACAAGCGCAGGCAAGACTGTATGCGCAGAGTACGCCATCGCACAGTGTCTGAAGAACAATCAGAGAGTCATCTATACGAGCCCGATCAAGGCGTTGAGCAACCAAAAATATCGAGAGTTCAATGCAGAGTTTGGGGATGTCGGTCTGATGACCGGAGACGTCACTATAAACCCCACAGCGACATGCTTGGTCATGACTACAGAGATTTTACGGTCGATGCTTTACCGGGGCTCTGAGATCATGCGTGAAGTCGCATGGGTCATTTTTGACGAAGTGCACTACCTGCGTGACAAGGCACGTGGTGTAGTGTGGGAAGAAACCATAATTCTGCTACCAGACAAGGTCCGCTACGTCTTCTTGTCGGCCACGATTCCCAACGCCATGCAATTTGCCGAATGGATCGTCAAGACACACAACCAACCGTGCCATGTCGTGTACACAGACTTTCGCCCAACACCTCTGCAGCACTACCTATTCCCTGCCGGTGCTGACGGCATCCATCTTGTGGTCGATGAGAAAGGCGTCTTCCGAGAAGAAAATTTTGCTAAAGCTATGGCGGCAATTGCAGAGAGCAAGGGTTCAGATTCTGCAGATGCCATGGCAAAGCGTAAAGGCAAGGGAAAGAACAAGACGTTGAACAAGGGCGGAAATAAAGGACCGTCTGACATCTACAAGATTGTGAAGATGATCATGCAGAAGAGCTACAACCCAGTAATTGTGTTTAGCTTTTCTAAGAAGGAGTGCGAAGCGTACGCTTTACAAATGAGCTCGTTGGCTTTTAACGATGACTCGGAGAAGGCAATGGTCTCCAAAGTTTTTGATAGTGCTCTGGAGATGTTCTCTGAGGCAGACCGCCAATTGCCACAGATCCAGCATATCCTGCCTCTTCTAAGACGCGGGATCGGCATTCATCATTCCGGCTTGCTTCCTATCTTGAAAGAGACTATTGAAATTCTATTCCAGGAAGGACTGATCAAGGTCCTCTTTGCCACTGAGACATTTTCTATTGGACTCAACATGCCGGCGAAGACGGTCGTTTTTACCAGCGTACGCAAGTTCGATGGTACGGGAACTCGGTGGGTCACTCCGTCGGAATTCATTCAGATGTCTGGGCGAGCAGGGCGAAGAGGACTTGACGAGAGAGGCATCGTGATTATGATGATCGACGAAAAAATGGAACCTGCAGTCGGCAAGGAAATCGTGCGCGGCCAGCAAGATAATCTCAACTCTGCATTCCATCTCGGTTACAACATGATCCTGAACCTGATGCGAGTTGAAGGCATCTCTCCTGAATTCATGCTGGAACGCTGTTTCTTCCAATTCCAGAATACTGCGTCCGTGTCTGGACTGGAGAAGAAGCTGCATGAGCTTGAAGCGGCGCGGTCGAGCACAGTCATCGAAGGAGAATCAACAGTCAGGGAGTACTTTGACATACGAAAGCAGATTGACATGTACACCAAGGACATGAGAGAGGTCATCAACCACCCAAACTATTGTCTGTCTTTTATGCAGCCTGGAAGATTGGTGCGCGTCAAGTACCTCGACTACAACTTCAGCTGGGGCGTTGTGGTCAACTATAGGGCACGCAAGCCTGAGAAGGGAAATCAAAAGCAGCAGCAGCAGCAGCAGCAAGTCGAGCCGCAACGCTCCTATATCGTCGATGTGCTTCTCGTCATAGCTGGAGACTCGCCGAATGGCTACTCTGGACCAAATGATTTGCCTCCTGGCATTCGACCACCGGAGGATGGCGAGGAGGGTCGCATGGAGATTGTGCCTATCTTGCTCTCATGCATTGAAGCTATTGGGCATCTGCGAGTCTTTTTGCCAAGAGAGCTGAGAACGAATGAGCAGATTCAGACGGTGCGCAAATCGCTAAATGAGGTCAAGAGACGATTCCCAGATGGCATTGCGGTGCTAGATCCTATTGAGAACATGGGCATTACCGACGACTCGTTCAAGAAGCTGCTCCGCAAGATAGAAGTGCTCGAGGGCAGACTGCTAGCAAATCCCCTGCATGATTCAAAACAATTACCAGAACTCTACAATGCATACGCCGAGAAGGAGTCGCTGGCAAGCCAGATCAAAGAGACCAAGAAGAAAATCGCCGACGCACTTTCAATCATGCAAATGGACGAGCTCAAGAGTCGCAAGCGGGTGCTCCGCCGACTCGGCTTCATCAGTGACTCGGATGTGGTGAAGCTCAAGGCAAGAGTAGCATGTGAAATCAGCACTGGAGACGAGCTTGTCCTGAGCGAACTGTTGTTCAACCGATTCTTCAACGAAATGACTCCAGAGATATGTGCTGCATGCCTCAGTGTGTTCATCTTCGAGGAGAAGTCCGAAGCAAAGGAGACGATGAAGGAAGAGCTCGCCAAGCCTTTCCGTGAGATTCAGGCTCAGGCAAGAACCATCGCCAAAGTCTCCCAGGAGAGTAAGCTTGCAATCAACGAGGATGAATATGTGCAAAGCTTCAAGCCTCAGCTGATGGAGGTGGTGTTTGCCTGGTGCAAAGGAGCGTCATTTGGCGAGATTGCGTGAGTCGAGCACGCCGCATGTGTCTCTGGATTTTAACTGACAGCGCTATAGTAAGATGACAGATGTTTACGAGGGAAGTCTGATACGCTTGTTCAGGCGTCTTGAAGAGCTGCTTAGACAAGTGGCGCAAGCTGCCAAAGTCATGGGCAGCGAAGACTTGGAAAAGAAGTTTGAGGAGGCTCTGACCAAGGTGCGCCGAGATATTGTGGCGGCGCAGTCTTTGTACTTGTAGCTTTTAATCATGGATGACATGGATCATGTGTACATGTCACGAGAGGCGAAAGCCTTGAGGTGGTGGCGATCTTAACGGCAGACTGAGCCTTTAGCACGGCCATGGCGAAAAGGCTTTGTTTGGCCAAAGGCATGCACATGCCACGACTTTTCCCCTAAGGTTGCCCCTTGATCAGCTGGTATGTGCATCGTTTGATTCAACGGGGAGGTCTTTGTCAAAGCCATGGTATATCGAGCCATACAATATAAGGTTGTCGGTGAAAAAAACGCCGCTTGATTCCGCCCTGGTCTGGCTGCTGGGGGCAAGCACGACGCTTTGACCATCAGCGTCTCTCTACGAGTAGTGGCCGGCGCCTGTTTCTCTCTCTCTTTCTCTCTTTCACCTGACTAAAGCAATCCTCGACGACTCGTCCTCATCGCTAACGAGGACCGCAGCGTCCTCCTAGCCATCCCGCGAAGCGACGATATCTCAACTAAGCCGCCTCCCAGCATGGGCAGCCTGCTACTGTCGCCCTGGTCGTCTCATTGTTTCCGTGACCCCGCCAGCAACTCTCAAGGTACGCCAGCACGAGAACAAGACTGATGACTCGACGACGCTGACAAGCAGCTTCAGACTCTTCCGCTCCGGCAAACATGAGTGGGAACAAGCGCAAGGCCGAGGACGACCTCGATCGAATGTCGTCTTCTCCCACGCCAGCGCCTGCAAACCTCCCGCAGAGACCACAAGCATCGATGCGTAATAAGCGCCTGAGGACAAATGTCTCGGGACGCCCTCTGCCTTTGTCTCGGCTGCTGGAGACCCTGACGCCTGATGAGATGAGAACTGTGCTCAGTTCCATCTGCGATCAACACCCGAATATTGGCCGCGAGATAGTGGCCTCTGCTCCCCGACCAAGCGCCAGCTCTGCTCTGAATGTTTTGCAGCGCTACCAGTCCAAATTGCAGGAGGCCTTTCCGTACGGCAACCAGCAAACATCAGACTATTCTTACAACAGGGTGAAACAACCCCTCACGTCTCTACTCGATGCCCTGAAAGAATACACGCCTCATTTTCTGCCACCGAACGAGACGCAGCCTGCTACATCCCTCGAGTTCCTCGATGGAGCAACACACATCATCCATCGACTCCCCACTTGGGACTCATTCATCAACAACAGGCACAAGGATGACGCTTACGAGGAGATATCTCGGGCATGGGCTTTGGTCATCCGTGAAGCCGCCAAAAAGGGTGGCGGGATCCAGATGCAGTACAACGCATGGGACCAGAAGCTTGCCAAGCACAACGAGGTCTCCGAGGGCAAGATGCAAGACGCCATGAACGAGCTGCAAAACAGCCTGGGCTGGATAGCACCCTCATCAGCTGGGCCGAGCGACTCTGGCCCATCAGAAGGGGCCATGTCGATCCGCCAGCAGCTTCTGTCAGGCACCTACGGAGCCATCGAAGTGGGACCGTGGTAGACCTGGCCGATTCCTCGTTACAAATCTTGCACAGTCCTTCATGCGTGGCTAACTGATTCGAACGGCAAAAGTGATACCCTTTTTACAGATGCGCACACTTGGCACAGCTTTGTCCTGTGCAAAACATGATTAGACCGCGAGCTCTTGACTTCAATTGCTTTCAGGTTACCATCTCGAACCCGCATCGTGCGGAAGCTGTGAAGCAAACGCAATATTAACTGGCACATGCTCTCTTGTTGCATGGCACCTCGAACTTCTTCTTGGAGATCCTGCCCCGAGAGTCCTTCAAGGATCCTCTCAATTTTTCCTCTTTTCCTCGACGTTATATGTCTCATGAACTTATGCAGGCGGGCATTTCCTTTTATGGTGTTTTTACTCTCATATCGTTCTCTTTCTCTCTGCAAAAAATCGACTGTACGTAGGGCTGGACAGGCATCGAGGCAATCTCTTTACTAGCAATGAATTACAATACCAAATCCATCATCTCTTCCCAGCTTGCTATAGCTATTTATTCTCTAGGTTATCCACAAGTGGTAGTGTGACAGTGCCGGGCGCAATGAGGTGAATGAGATTAACAGTGTCTCAAGTGGACTGTTTGACACGGCCAGCAACCCTTTCTGCAGAAGCTCTAGCCACAACGCGTCGTCCTCGAAACAAGCTCGTTCTTCATTCCCTTTCCATTTTCTTTCTTTGAGACAATTCCGCGTCTAATTCTTCCCTCTCAAGGCGATGCCTGCCTCCACTCCACTCCCTTCAAATGTTAAGACCAAAGACGTAGAGGCTGCCGTCGCGCGCTATCCGAACGTCGTGCATCCCAAGCTCGCGGCGCTCGACGCCTTTCGCTACCGCGAGCTGCCCAACCGCGTGGCCGAGCGGCTCGCAAAGGACAATGAAGCTGTTGTTATCGTCAACAAAGACGAGCTGGTGAGGCTAGTCGACTGGAAGCTGCACCACGGCACATACCGGCCTGCTCTGCTGGCGCAGGTCAAGTCGAACGACGCGGTGCTGGTCGAGCAGACGGTCTGTGAGGCTGTGAAGGAGCTGCGGGCGAAGCTGGACAAGGGGACGGCGTCGGCGCCGGCGGCACAAGAGGCCAGCAAGGCGGTGCTCCAGGCCGTCAACGCGCTCAGCAAGCCTCTGCGTGGCATCGGCCCTGCCACGGCGAGCCTGGTGCTGGCCGTGTGCATGCCCAAGCGCGTACCCTTCTTCAGCGACGAGCTGTGGCGGTGGACTGTGGCGGCAGGCAGGCAGCAGGGTGGCCACTGGGTGCAGGCAAAGATTGGGTACAATGTCAAGGAGTATGCGCTCATGCTCGACGGCGTGCGGGCTGTGCAAGATAGACTAGCCGCAGACCAGGCAGACGCAACGCCAGATGCAGTCAAGCTTGAGCAAGCCGCATACGTGTGGGCCCGAGATGTTAATGGCAAGATCTCTGAGCCTAAGGACGCTCAAGACAAATCCTTCTCCAAGAGCAATGAAGCACTCATATCAAAATCTACGTCCGATTCATCAAAGAAGAGGAAGAAGAGCCGATCAAGTCAGGAGGATGGGAGAACCCGTTCCTCTACTCGGAGAAGAGTGTAATCTGTAGGGACCAGCCATACATTCAAAGGACGATCAAAGAGCTATATAGGTTCTACAGGATGGTGGAGTCTTCTCAGTATCGCATCAGCTCGACGCATGCCCTTGTGTTCATGCACTGGCATTAGTCTCGCCCAGGTTCGACCTGCAACGGCATTCTCAAATCAGCAGAGCAGCGGCACCAAAAACTGCTACAAGTAGAGCAGAAGAGAGAGGGATCGTTGGCGCCAGAGCACCACTCTTGGGATCGGATCCGTCCTTTTTCCCGTCGATAGCCTTCTTGTCATCGTCAACAAGCGGAGGGGCCATCTTCACTTTGGAGCAGTAGTATTCGTGCAGATTTTGAGCCTTCTCGCGATCATGTTGAAATCCTTGGCATGGGTCGAAACAACGGGCGAGCGCATCGTACGCTCGGCACCTGCAAAGGTCATCATTCTCGTTGCAGTGCGACACCGTATCATTCTTAGCCTGCAGGCATTCCTTTACTTCTGGAGTATCCGTGCACGTTGGTGGGCTGCAGACAGGAACCGCCGTAGCCTCTTCATCCTCGTGGCAGCAAGATGCGGTCTTGCAAGGTGGAACAGAGTCTGTGCTTGTTGTCCAAATGGTGGTCGTAGTTGGATGAGGCCTCACAAAAACTGTCTCTGGCACGGGCTTGAACTGAATGACTGTCTGGGACACAGTCCTGGTCAGCGTGTTCCCAACCATGTAGGCCGTCTTCATGGTAGTGGTCGACGTGGAAGTTGATGTCTGATTCACATCGACAACCGCGGTTCCCGTCCGAGTGTGATCTGGGATGACCGTCTCCATTGTCTTTTTCGTCGTTGTCGTGGTGCTTGACGTCGTTCCGGGCCAGACACTTTCGACCAGCAAGGTCGAGTCGAAGTTTGCAGCCGCCACCGTGCGAGGCGACTTAATTTTGGCGTCGTCGGGCGAGGCTGGTGCAGTAGCAAGATCGCTTTCCTTAATCGAAGAGGTCCTGGTCGACTCGTTGCGATCAGATGTGAGAGCTGCGCCGACAATTTTGCCCGGTGGTGATGCTAGCTTGGATCCCTTCAGATCAAAGCCGCAGATCAAGCCTGGGCCAGAGTTGAGAAGATTGCACAAGGCAGGTCTGCCTTGAAAGTCGGCGTGTGTCTTGATGTAGAGGTCCTTGTCTTCTGAGTTGAAAAACACACAGATGGCGTGCTTGAGGATGCCATTGTCGAAGAAGTCGCATCTGTAGTCATGAGTCTGGGCACAGCCCAGGGTTCGCTTCTCGTTTGAAGGGACGACAACGTCTGTCGTCCCATCGTTAGCTTCAGAGGATGTCCAGAATACCCCCTCACTATAACGGTCAGTTCTGCGCCTCTTGTTAGACAATGCCCGGCCAAATTTCGACATGATCCTCTTTGTAGGATCGTCTGGGGACTCGAAGTAACACCACTCGTCTCCAAATGCATGTTTGCACCCCATCAGTTGCAGTTCAGGGTGTTCCATGAGAAAGGCGTCCTTTTCAGAGACGGTGTCGAAGTGCTCCCATTCATGCTCTGTGCGGCTCTGCAAATTCTGCTGATTCTGCTCACACGACTCGTGCTGACAGTCATGGTCTTTGGCCTGAGTGTATATGCAGGTAATGGGAAAGGGTCCCCAAGAGCAATTCTCAACCAAAGTTCTATTGCCTTTTTGAATCTCGCCAAGCGTCCGCTCGCGGGTCTCAGCATCTTGATACATGCACGCGACGGCCTCGGGCCCGGTGGTTTGATCAAGCAGCCTGCAGCCGGCATCCAGTAGTCTGTTGCCAGTCCTGAGGGTATTGTTACACGCAGGAGCTTGCTGGGCCTCGTCCCACTGATCTGTTGGCTGAGGGGCAAAGTCCGAGGCCGCATGAGCCCACCAATCCCACTCGCAATCAAGGCCATCGACCAGACCAGCATGATCGCCGGGGACAACGTCGCAGCGGAATGGCAGTAGATTGCGAGCAACACGGCCGAAGCTTGGCCTTGCAGCAAGCGGACTAGCCAAGGATGGCGAAATGGACAAGACCATCAAGAGAGTGGCATGACGCTGGGCAATCGGAGACATGTTGGCTTGGCTTGATGAATCTGTGAGCAGAGAAGAGTCTGACTGACAACGAGCCGGGTGAAGAAGACAAAGAGGTCAAAAGTCAAGCTGATGAGATGACATGTCAGCCCATGACCCGGCATGCTATGTGTATATTGAAAGACTCACCGGCTAATGGAAGATCAACAAAGCTCAACAGAGTAACAACGAAGAGTAATAGGTAGGAGAGTTGTAGAGGTGTAAAGGCTGAAAGGATGGACAAGAAGCAAAGTGTCAAAGAAGTGTTGGTTGAAGAATGAGTGATGCAGAATGGAATAAATGCTCGCTGCAGTGGAGAGAAAAGAAAAGAGAGGATTGGGGGACGAAGCTGAGAATTTGTATCTTTGGAATGGATAGACAGCGACTTCTTCATGGAAGTGCTGCTTCCACGCCACAGTGGCGACGAAGCTGAAGAAGGAAAGAGTTCTTGCCTCTGCCAGAGCAAAAGGGAATTTTGCAATCCCAACAAATTCATACTAAGGAGGAGCCTGTTTGTTATGGAAGCCTCTGACAATGTCTCAAAGAAGAAGCTGGCTTCAAAGTGCCATTATTTACTTGTCATCACAAGCCAACCACAGAAAGACTATTGGGACCCTGAAGACATTGTTAGTCTCAAAGAGATCACACACTGAAATTGGCAAAGCTCTAGTGCTGCCGTTCTTTGAAGCAAAAATACTAGAGTTGAATGTCATATGGAGGCAGATGGGATGGCGGAATAGGAGACGCTCTGCTTTGCTTATGGTAGCGAAGTCAAAACAGCATTCAATGGTCACCACAAAGCAACATTTGACCATCAGTCAAAGCCGATCACGTACGACAATGCATTAAGAATGACCAAAAACCTGCAACAGAAATAGAGTAGTCCTCGACTTAATTGCCGCCGTAAGTTCTGCCAAGAGGAAGCACGTGACTCGATTTTATCACGCGTCTTTCTTGTTCTCTCTCGTCTCTTGTCTGCAACATTGGCTCATTCAAACAACAATTTAACAGATGGAGACTCAGAAGGTCTACATTTCATGCGGAATGTCTTCCACCTTGACGGGATTGCTTTCATCTGTAGCAGAATCCTACAAAAGTGGATGAAGCGCGTTTGGAGTTTGAGTATATCATGAAATATCCTATCTGATATATATTGTCGCAGCAGCAGCATCGGGATTGCATCGGCAATGAGGGTCGCGCTGACTTCACTTCGCGGGAAAGACCTAGCTCGGATTGCTACGCATACAGGTTTGAAGAGCAGCGGGACCAAAAGCGTTCTCCAGACGCGTTTGGCACGCGAATTGGAGGTCGAGAATTTTGGGAATGGCAAACAGCGTGTGATCAGCATTGACATGGGAATCAAGAATCTCGCCTTCTGTTCCCTTGATGTTGACACGAGCCTGTTTTCCTCTTTGGGCAAATTGCGAGAACAGCGAAAGAGTGCACCAAATCTTGCAGGGGCAGATGGCGATAGCCAAAACGACGATTTGACCAGGACTTTGACCGGAGCATTCCCCTCTCAAATACATGTCTTGCCAGCGATAGAAGTATGTTCATGGCAGCACATTGATATTACAACGTCCAATCTTGGGCCGGACGAGCTTTATGATCCACCAACGCTCGCGCCCATTGTCTACAAGCTAGTCAAGGACCAACTTCTACCACTAGAACCTGACCATATCATTATTGAACGACAACGTCATCGTTCGGGAGGCCAAGCAGCTGTGCTGGAATGGACATTTCGGGTAAATATGCTCGAAAGTATGCTTTGGAGCTCATTGGAGACGATACGTTCAAGCGGGAGCCTAGATACCGGCGCAAGCAACGACGCGACAAAAGGAAATGCCCGTGTGCATGCTGTGCTGCCTGGCAGAGTCAACGCACTACTATTAGGTGGCGATGAAGCTGGAAGACTCAAAGCGGCGGAAGCCAAAGTCAGGAAGACGGCACAGGTTGAGGACTGGCTCCGCTCAGGCGAGTTGCAGTGCCAGCCGGGACAGGCTGTCAAGATGCGCGATGACTTCCTGGTAGCCTACAAAACTGGATCTCGAAGGGCTTCTCAGAGACAGGTGCGCGCTGCGGCCAAGGCCAAGCAAGCCGACGCAAACGACACGGCGCTGCAGGCGAAGAAACTAGACGATCTCGCAGATTGCGTGTCACAGGCTGTGGCATGGGTGCAATGGGAGACTAACAGGAGAGAAGTCGTCTCCCAGATCGACGTGGATGCCTGAGCGCAATTTTAAATTGACGTGTCACAGCTGAAACTCCAAGCATTCGTAAAGTTTGAAGTGTCACTTGTCACGGGAACAGGGAGCAGTGAGCATGGGCGGCTAATTAAACAAATTAGATTGACCAAGGCGGCAGCACGAAAAGCCGAAACAAGTGCCGCGTTGCCAGCCAGGTTCGGGCGGAGGGAGACGGTGTGGGTCAATTGTTGCATCCTCGTGTCCTCATCGTATCGGCTGTCTGCAGAGGGTGACGGAACCAGAGTGGGCTTTTCCTGTGAGCCACGTGCGGAGCAGCAAAACCCTTGTCTCGACAAGGAGCCAAACGATCCTTCAGAACGTGTCTAGAAGGTCTTTTGCCACTAGGCCCACATGGCGGCGCAGCACACAAATGAAAACGATTGCCCGAGGGACAGCTCCTTGTTTCGAGCTGAGCAGGATTTGCTCGACGATCGCATTCCGGATATTATTAATGGAGGGCCGCACGTGGTGAGTGTGAGAAGGCAAAGCCGACTCAGGGAGCCATGTGGGTGGCGACACTGCATGACGAGGTCTCAGCGTAAAGCCGAAGATTTCTTGCTGCAGGGTGTCCCAAATGGCAAACGCCCCAACCACGCGACTCGTCAACATTTGCTGCACGGTGGGGGCGGCGCCTCCTTTTAGCAGCGGCCGCTCGCCCTGGCGCCTCCACGGGCTCATCCAAGAGGCGCACAGTCGACGAGGCTGGGTGATTCAACAACAACACCCCGTGAGCCCCCGTTTGTCGACACACGTTGAGCAGATTGCCAGGCACTGTCAGAAGATGGGGAAGAGGAGACGAGTGAGATGGTGGAGCCAAGACGAGGAAGAAGAAGCTGCAAGTCAGCATAATCTGTGCAGGGAGCCTTACCGCAACAAGAAGGCCGAGGGCCAGGCGCAGTGAAATCACAGAGAGAGAGTCACAACGTGGCGAAGTGGAAGTGGATCCCTGCTCTTTCAGGCCTCATGCCGGAGGGCCCTCCTCAGATGTGCGCGCGAGGCGATCTTCGGAGCGGCCTGCTGCGCTTGGGACACGAGCCTAGCAGGAGCTAAACCTTGTGCTGCCACGTGTACGGACGCCCCCAAGGAGAACGCCAATGTCGCGTATGGAAGCCACGGCGCTCTTCGCTTCGCCAAAAGCGACCAAGCGCTGGCTGGCCTGGGAGGGAGGTGTGCCTGCTGCTGTTGCTACTCCTGCATGAGTCGACATGGGATACCCACAGAGCCAGCCACAAGGTGAGACAGAGACAAAAAGGCCAATGCTCAATCTACCGTGAGCTTCCACACGTGGCAATCCCTCCAGGGACGGGCACGCACATTGGCCCCAGATTCGTATACACAAACAAACGCGAGCCGTGGCAAGCTGCAGGTGCGGCAGGGGGCACCACCTGCTCTCCACGTGCCGCTGGGTCCTACATGTGCGGATCCATGACATACTTTGACTCTCGACTCCGATGTTTCAGCAAAGACAGAGAGAGTAACGTTGTTTTGCTGATGCCATCAACTTCCGTGCGCAGGTACGGAGGGGGTAACATAAGCGAAAAGCTACTCCGAGTCGCTCCCCAAAACAAAAAACTTGGCAAGCTAAAGAAAGAAATTTCCAGATGTCCTTGCTTCCACGCTCCTTCGACACAGAGTCTTACACACACACAAACACACACACGGCACAAGAGAGAGTGAGACAGAGAAAAGAGGAGGGCACCCCGTTAGCGCGCAGGAGAGCGCCAGACAAGAACCGCCAGGGTCGCAATCATATTACTGGCTTAAGACAAACTCGATGCGATTAGATTGCCAGGCCGTTTCTGCGCCCAAAAGCCAATAAGCCGGCGGTTGTTGTCTCCTGTCGTCATGCTCTAGTGCGCTTTTGCTGCATAGGCTGGGGAATGGAGGAGACAAAGAGCTAGCCGTGCCGCCACGTCCGCATTCCTCTGGTCACTTCACAAAGGGGCCCCTTCGACCCGCAACACGCCAACAGAGCGAGCGAGCAATTCTAGCGGCGTGTCGAAGACGTTGGTGCGGGCGTAGAAGCGCGCGGCGCACGAGGGCGGTGAGATGAGCGACTCGCATTGGGGGCGTTCCCTGCGCTACCATGGGCCAAAAGCCGGCTGGGCCAAGCTTCAGCAAGAGGCGAATCACAGACGAGCACTATGACCGGGCGCTGTGTCCGAATGCATCTATGCAGCGTGCCTCGTGTGCCCACCCACGTGAGAAAGAGGCAGAAGCATGGCTGGCGCCCGAATCTTAGCCTACCCGTCGTCCTCGCGCGCCTTAGCAACAAAAGACAAATGCCCACTGCCGTCCGCTCTCTCGTTCCTTGGCCACGTTCCTCTCCTCTCCACGCCTTTTGCACCCCGTATATACCACCCTCTCCCTCCTCAGCGGCCCCAACCTGTGCCCCTGCGTGCAAGCCGCTCTCGACCTATATACTGTCCCTTGATCTCCGCCTCGATTCCTACCCGGTGCCTGTTCTAGCGTTGCGCCACTTGACGATTTTGCGATGCAACCGTAGGACGACACATCCGACTCATATCTCAACCCACGACCCGCAGTCTACTTGACACTTTTGTGTCCCTGCGAATCTGTTCGACAATATCCTTGTTTGGATCTGCGTCATTCTTTTGGAAGGCCTCGAACGCTACTTGGTTTCCTGTGAGGAGCAGAGAAAGCTTAGACGCCCTGTTTGAAGAACACCCTCAGCCTTGCCCGCCATTCTAGCAACAATCTTCTTTCTTGGACAAAGAATTGGTTTCTACATCTGAGAGAGATTGGCGCTCTGTTGAATTCCCGAAAAAAAAACCCCCCAAGCGGTTCTGGTGACAGACCAGTCCAGCAAAGAGGCTTCTGCTTCTCTTCTTCCATAGCCACTCAGGCTTAACCCCCATCAAGCAGCCCGGACCGTAGGTCCCAGGCAAACAATATTCCACAATGCATCAGTCATCATTTCGCATATTAAGATGGACGGAGGACGACCGACCGTACACAAAGGTGAGCAATTTTTTCCTTTTCTCCCCCTTTTTGTCAGGAGGCTTCAATATTCGCTCTGCACCCCTGGAACGTCACTTGCTGCCGTCATCTCCAAAAGGGGTTGGACTTGTACGACAAACAAAATCAGGGCACGTGGAAGACGCGTTTTTCACGCCTCGTCAGCCACGTGTGGCTTCGCCTGAATCCCCTTGTTTTTCTCCTCTCCACTTTTTGTTTTTGCACGTTTTTCCCACACTTCTCTCCTTCCCACTCCTTTCACAATTCTTCATACCTGTCACACTTTCATCGCAAAGGGGCTTTTGATCTGTCGAATTCTGCTTGCATCGCTTTGAATTTCTCCCCGCAATCCAGAATCTGCATCAAGACCTGATTCACCATGTGTGCAAAACCCAACAAGCCAGTCAATCAGATCGTTGAACAGCAGTACTGGGTTGCGGTTGCTCTTTATGCGCTGAACTTTCCGACTGTACATCATCACATTTCACTCGTGCAAATTCTCAGCCAGGCGTGAATTACATTATGACTGATCAAACCCTAACAGGACTTTCTGGATCTTTTCTGCACCCTCATGGTTGCACTGCCCCTAGAGCAGCACATCCAACTCTTCTCCAAGTATCCATCATCCTTCACCACGCGTGAGGCGCTCGGTCACCTGGGCAACCTCAAATTCACCCAGACCAACCGCCGACCCTCACCCGAGAATCCCGAGATCATGGTCACAACCAAAGTTGCCACAACCTTCTCCATGGTGGAGCCCATGGCACGAACTCTGTGCTCCAAATTTCTATCAGCACGTCTGATTGAGCAGGTTGGAGCTCAATTCGCCCGCGACGACGACTTTTCCAGCATGAGCTCCATCTGGCAGATGACGCCAAAGGGCATCAAGGTCCTGGATGGCTTCGCCCACCGGAACGGCGTGGTGAGCGAGAAGGTGACGAGCATCCTCAAGTCGCCACGCAACTCGATGAACCTGCTCCTCCTCGAACGTCAGGCCGAGCAGGATGACCTCAAGCTCGACCCTGGCACTGTCGACGTCGTGTTCAAGCGCTTTGCCGGCCAGACGAGCCCCAACATCGGCACAGGCAGCGTCCACTCCGACACCGACTCGATCGACGAGTCCAAGTCTGGAACTTCGGGCGTGCGCCAGACCTTGAGAAAGATCAACGGTGGCAAGCATCCAATTCATGTCTTCTCGGGCAAGCAGACCATCGACTGGTTGATGAACTGCTGCACCCTGGTCGACGTGAGGGAGGCCGCCAACATCGCTCGCGCCATGCTTGACTACAACCTGATCCGGCTTCGATCTGACGACACTGTCCAACGCGACATGCGGCCCAAATTCAACAGCTCCAAGAACGCCTGGTACGAGTTCACCGACGACGGCAAGAAGGTGGCCAAGTGGATTCCCGGCCGTGCCGCCTTCTCAGACATTGTCATTGCTTCAAAGGCTGGTAACAGCTTCATTGGAGGCGTCAAGGACAATGCTACTCGCCGCCTCATGAGCATCATCGAAACACCAGGCCTTTTGATCCACTTCCGCGAGTACCTGAGCGAGACCCACTGCGAGGAAAATTTGAACTTCTGGTTTGAGGCAAAGTCGTTTCTGACAAGATGGGGCTCTGTCATGGAGACTCACAAAGAGAACGGAGAAGACATTGGACCAGAGACGTTGAGTGAGGTGCTTGCTGCCGCCTACGGTATAGTTTCCCCTTCTCTTTTTGTTTAGTAATTCAAGACTGACTCTCTGGTACAGACCTCTACAACGCCTTCTTGGCTCCAGGTTCGCCCTGCGAGCTGAACATCGAGCACGCACTGCGCAGTGCTCTTGTCGCCAAGATGAGCCAGTTTGACCTGCCTACCGGCGAGAATATGCCTTCAGTTGTGGTCCTGCTCCGCCTCTATGACCAGGCCCAGAGTTCTGTCTTCAAGCTCATGGCTAGCGACTCGGCGCCCAAGTTCTATCGCGATCCCAGATACAAGCCATTCCTGGCCGAGCACACCACCAACGAGGCCACCATCACCAAGACGCATTGCCTGCCGCTGCGCACTTCTACCATGAAGCTCCAGGCCATCAATACCTAAGCTATCCGCTTCACCATAGCCATAAGCTTTAATCACGACCAACCTCGAAACGATTTCCTTTTCTTGTTTTTTAAGAGACACCAAAATGGGTACAGCATGCGACCTGCATAGCATAGCGTTGGGCACTGGCGTCTTGTCTTTTTTTTACTTCTGTTTTTCTCGTCCATCACCTGGCTAGAGGAGAAGAGGAAGAGACATGAAGAGAAGGAAGACAGCGAGTCTCGGAATATGGATGTTTTTCTTTTTTTTTTGTTGAGGAGTTTTTTAAAGTCTGGGAGTGAGCGGCGTCTCTTTGAGGGAAATCCATTTGCGCCTTGGTAGGACATGCCACCGGCACGAGTTGCAGCATTGATACCATTTGAAACTTTTCAAATCTCCTTGTGTACAATACAGAATCGAAAGAGGTTAACATTTATTTCATTGGAACTTTGTTGGACTTGTGTCTCAAAGCTGGTCCTCCTGTAGGCTCACACCCATCCGGCAAGAAAAATAGCACTGCCCATCGAGTATGTCTATATACTTATACAATCGTGCAGAACTTCATAGTCCATCTTAATCCTATGAGCGGATTTACCTGCTTGAACACTCAACCGCGGGTATTACCAATACAATAGTGCCATTTCTCAGTCACATTGAATACAAGCTTGCAGATGGAATCCTTTGCGCCCCTAGAGCTTGGAGGCAACCAATCCCAGGCAGCTCTCCCTCTCATACTCAAGTGAATGACAACTTTAATTCTTCCATTACAAGGACGCTGCTGCAGAACGCTCGACTGCTAAACTGTTCCAGCGCTTGCTCCGTCCCCCCCTCCCCTCCCCACACCTTAGAAAGTGCCAAGGCGTTGTCACATGTCACGCGTGCAGAATACCACCCACGCAACATGAGCCCGCGTGCCCTCCACATTTACCACTTTTATGGGCATAGGCAGCAGGACTCGTTGTCGCACATGACATGACAGACGTGGAGAAGCTGTGCCATTCATGCCACACCAAAGACTCGTCGGTCAAGACGAGGGTCAGACAGAAGATAGCGTGGTGTCGCTTGAGCGTACCACGTCGCCACTGCCCATTTCCTCTTCCTTTGACTCGGCCCACACACACTCGTCGAACCCTTCACGTAGCCTATCCCAGCATCTGAGACACGCCCGGGATGAGAGTCCCGCTCAACTCGCCTCGACGAGTGCCGCCAGCTCCATCGGCTCGGCCGAGGGCGCGGTAGCTGCGGAAGCGAGCATGCGACACGACAGTGGCAATGACAGTGCAGGCGCTTCAATGTCTGCAGCTCTACCTGCCAATGACGGTATGATGGACCTGAGGCGAAAGCTGCATGATATTCGAGAAATGGCCCTGTCGAGCGAGGAAAAGGCGTCGCGCATGCACGCGCTCATGAATGCCGAGTACGAGCACTTCAGGGCTCTGCACATGGTACAAGAGCCTGTTGCAAGAGACTCGCCCGGTCTGTTCCTGGACGACCAGATGCACAGTATCACTGCAACAACACGCTTACGGTCTCCATCTCCAATCTCGGTCGACTTGGCGCAAGATCAGAGCAATCCTTACGCCGTTAACGATACCGACTTGGAGGAGACTTACTGTCCGCCTTCTCCCGTGTCTGAACGCGGTGATGATTCACCAATTGACCCGCTCGATGTGCTCCCAGAGCTAGGCTGTCAGCACTACAAACGAAATGTCAAGGTGCAGTGCCGAGACTGTCGGCGGTGGTACCCTTGTCGGCTGTGCCATGACGAAGAGGTCACAGATCACCGGCTTGACCGCAAAAGGATTGAGAATATGCTGTGCATGTTCTGCAAGACTCCTCAGCTGGCTGACGAGTACTGCAAGAAGTGCGGCGAGCTGACTGCGGCCTACTTCTGCCGCATCTGCAAGCTGTGGGACAATGATGTCCGTCGTCGCATCTACCACTGCGATGACTGTGGGATCTGCAGACTGGGTGAAGGGTTGGGTAAGGACTATGTCCATTGCAAAGTGAGTTCTACTTCTTTCTTCTTCTTCTTCTTCTTCTTCTTCTTCTTCTCCTCCTCCTCCTCCTCTGCCACGGAGCGTAAGCTAAGTATGCACCACAGAAATGCAACGTATGCATCTCGATTGCGCATGCCGAAAGGCATCGCTGTGTAGAACGAGCCACGGAATGCGACTGTCCAATCTGCGGCGAGTACATGTTTGCCTCGGCTGCGTCTGTCGTAGCCATGCAGTGCGGCCATTACATCCACCGCGCCTGCTACGATGCCTACATGCAGAGCTCATACCGCTGTCCCATCTGCAACCGTTCTGCCGTCAATATGGAGCTGCAGTGGCGCAAATTAGACCATGCAATCGAGGCTCAGCCAATGCCAGAGCAGTACAGAAACACAAAGGTGTGGATAACTTGCAATGACTGCACTGGACGAACCTGCGTGTCATATCACTGGCTCGGAAACAAGTGTACCGAATGCGACAGCTACAATACCAACGAGGTCAAAATCCTAGATGCTCCAGGTCATGAATCTGAAACAGAGGACCAGGGAAACCGGCAGCAGCAGGATCCAGAAGTGCAGAGAGAAGTCATCTCAAATCCACGTCCAGCACGCGTCTCATTTTCACAGCATGTTCCACGACCACAGCTATACAGCAACGTCATCAACTCACCTTCTACAGCCGGCACTACGACCTTGGCATCTCAAACGTCTACATCGTCCAACCCTGACCGTGAGATTGGAGATGACGATTTCCATCGGAGCACATCTGCTGCGGGGAGTGACCATGACAACGACGATGACGACATGTCATTTTGGGGAGGCGACCCATCATCTTCTGCTTGGAACCTTAACATGTCCCCAATAAGTGAAGGAGGCCGTTTCCTCTCGAGGCCTCGCTCATGGGGCAGTCCGCGTGTCCTGGCTGAATCCGTTCTCAGCCGTACTCGCAGTTTGGATGCTGCACCGCAGCAGTCCAATATTGCCGAAGAAGACATGACCGCCGACAGTCTGGGGCAAACCACCAGTCGAGGATGGACTATTGGGCCTGGATGGCTCACTTCGAGACTACAGAGGTCGAGCAGAGACGACACCTCGACGCTTCCGCAGACTGGGTCGGATGTTGGCTGGCTGAACTCAGCGGGCTGGACGAGTCCGACATTCTTGGCCCAACGTTTCGTCCGCGGTACTTCATTCTCAGATACTGGGAATCTAGATGCCAGCTCAGAAGAGGTTGACGAAGACGAAGAGAGTAGTGATGAAGAGGAAGACCACGCAGACCAAAACGGACCTGTGAGCGCAGAAGATGATCTGGAAGACGACACCTTTGGTCTGCCTGGACACTTGTGAGGTACAGATGTTGTCCATAAGTAGACTGTTATTGTAAAGCTCAACATATTCTTACATTGAAAATATTGCAAGACTGTTGAAAGTTATACATTTTCAAAAGCCCAGATTGGTGCTGGGAGTTCTCTGTAAGGGGATTAAATGTAAGGAGAGAGGCCTTGGCGCCTTCTGCAAGCCACATGTGACGACGCCTACAGAGATGGATTTTATTGCCAAATCCCCCTTCTCCTTGCTGCAACCTCGACAAATAAAGGTGACAACTGTCCAGTCTGTCGTTATACAGGCATTGGTTGTTTCACAGTCTGCCAGAGCATCATGACAAGCCATCCACCACGATGAAGCTGCCACGGCCATCAGACAAATGGAGCCAGTACCTCTACGATCATGAGATCCCCCTTCGAGAACATCTCAGACGCTTAGCCTTGCACCTGTCCAACTACGCGCAAAGACGTGCCCTGGTAATACTCAGAGATACGCAGTACCTCGTCACACATCCCAAAGAGACGCAGGCGCTTGCGCAATCATGGTTTCGTCGCAGGATACTCACACTTGCAACGGCTCTCGTCCTGGTCTGGATGCTGGTCATGTACAGGAGCGAAATCGTAGCTTTTGACAGAGCTGTGGACAGCTGCCACTGGTCTTTCTGGGAACAATGGGTAGGCACAAGTCCTCTGCTTATATCAACCAAGACTGACTCTTCTGCGAACAGCCAGAGGGAGCAGCTCCTCATCACCTCATCTTTGTCGCTGACCCCCAGCTGGTCGACCCCCACACGTACCCCGGCCGTCCATGGCCATTGTCTTCCCTTGGGATCGCCCAGACCGATGTCTATCTGCGCCGAGTCTACTCTCGACTGCAGCGAACACTCGACCCCGACACCATCATGTTTCTGGGCGACCTATTCGACGGTGGCCGCGAATGGTCGACGCGTTGGTCACAGTCACCCGAGGACCGCTATCGCAGATACAAAGACTCGTACTGGATGCGCGAGTACAATCGCTTCAGCGATATCTTCTTCAAGGAATGGGACTCGTCGCGTCATTATAACTCGAGTGGACACTCTGGCAGGCGCATCATTGCCTCGCTACCGGGCAATCATGACCTTGGCTTTGCGCAAGGTGTGCAGTTGCCTGTTCGCGACCGCTTCGTAGCCATGTTCGGCGACGTCAACCGCATGGACATCGTCGGCAACCACACAATAATCTCCCTTGACACCGTATCGCTGTCAGCAAAAGACGACGGCGATAATCTCCAGCAGAATACCGCTATCTGGCAGCCCGTCGAGACTTTTCTCAACAATGCAGAGCACATTCGCAAAGAGACCATCCATCGGCACCAGCGCCTGCTACTACAGGATAGTCAACATGATGCCAAATGGGCGCAGCACGGCGTGCGTCAGGTGCATGCGCACAAAGTCGAGGATCACTGGCAGCGGCCGCTGAGCCAGCCTATAACTTTGGCGCCTGCGCAATATCTGGATGCAGAGTACCCTGGTATCCTCCTCACCCACGTTCCACTGTACCGCGAACCTGGAACACCCTGCGGTCCATTGCGTGAGCGCCACCCCCCTTCTCCCGGCGCTCCTGAGGTTGACGAGCCTAATGCCATCAGCATTTCACGTGGCTACCAATATCAAAACGTCGTCAGTCGTGAACTGAGTGCAAGTATTATCAGCAAACTTGGTAACAGGATCGCTCATGTATTTTCTGGAGATGACCACGACTATTGTGACTTGATCCACCACGCCTATCAGTCACCTATAGGTGCCGTACGCGAGATCACCGTCAAGTCAATCTCCATGGCAATGGGTATCCGGCGACCTGGCTTCGTCATGGCCTCTCTATGGAATCCCGTTGATGCTAATGGTCGTCAAATTGCCCAGCCTCCTGCTCCAAATGGCGACAGGAGGACTTTGCAGACACATCTATGCCTTTTGCCGGACGAGGTTGGCAATCTGATTAACTATGGCCTGTTGGCAGGTCTGAGTCTCTTCATCATGCTTGTCCGCGCATTTCTGGTTACATTTGTGCCATCTCGCTTTGGCCCAGAGGCTCGCTCTGCGGGCCCTTTATTGCCCACCTACAAACACCTGCGGCCATCAAGTCAGTCGAGTAGTGCAGAGCGTGAGAAGCGGAATGCTTCAGCCACAAGGCAAACACCCAGCGGCTTTGGCTCTAGTGACTATGAGGTAAACTGCAAAACCGCATCCTCGTCGTCTACTCTCGAAGTCGAGAGTCTTTCGTCACGCAGTGGCGCCAGCAGCAACAGCAGCAGCAGCAACAACGGACGACGCTCGGCATCGCCATTGCCGTCGTATGGCTATGGAATTAGCAGCATCAAACCAGAAGTTGACTCTAGCCGCCCATGGGATGTTTCCAATACATCCATTATCGGCACCGCCAGAAGCACTCAGCACTCCAAGGCGCGGCTTATGCTCGACGAGTGGGTGCGCAGCAGTGCCTGGGTCGTGGTACCTGTGGTAATTTGGTTCCTATGGCTGGCGCGCACGCCATGATGACTCTATTTCTTCTCTTTCTCTGTCCGCTTTGCAGCATATCTTTCTATTTCGCTAGTGACACTCACGTCGTTTCAAAAAGGCCTTTTTGGGAATTCCGGATTGCAACAAAGGGAAGCTATAGGCGCATGCATTCGTGGGGGCATTTGAAACAACAACATGGTTCGACGCTTTTTTTTTGGCTTTTGCTACAAGTTTTGTCTGGCGTGCTTTTTGTTTTTCTGCTTGCACACTCAAGGGCGACTTGGGGCCACGGGGTTTCAATTTATACAGACATAGTTACTGAGAATCAAACCATCTCTGCAAGGTTTAGTCAATGTCAAGGTGCGAGCACACGATTATACACAAATCCAACAGTGCCACATTTCTCTGTCGATCAAGTAAAAACCCCCTCCGTAAGGTCAACCATAAGTTCTTCTTGAATTTGCACATAAGTGTACAAGTACAGGGATTATACCCAATCAGCAGCGCCAATTTCCTCTGTCGAGAGGGTCAGAAATCGAAAAGGTCTACAATTGGAAGTGGAAATATAGTGTTTCATCATGGCACGTATAGTCTTTTGCTCGGTAATGCTCTACAGTCTGCTCTTCTTCTATGGGTTGCTTCTTTTCTGATGCCTTTTCTCTTTTCTCTTCTCTCCCTCAAAAGTCCTCGACAAGAAGCCTTTTGCTTTCTTTTCTTTGGGGTCTCTTCTCTCTTGTGCCCCTTTCTCTTGTGGCTTCTTTTAAGAAAAGGGGCGACTTGTAGCCTCTGTTTTTCTGTATGTTCTGGCTCTGCCTTTGCATCCTCCCCCACTTGCTGCTCCTTTTCTCGCTCCCCTTAATTCAAAGGCTCTCTTCTACTGCCGACTCGCGTCCACGCCTGCTGCAATCTCAGCTTCGCGCGCCGTCTGCTCTCCACTGGCTTTGGCCTGCTTGGCCCGCTGCCGCGCCTCGTACGCCTGCCGCGACGCCGCAATGCGCCCCACAATGTGGCCAGCGTCAACTTCCTGGAAGTCGTGGCGCGGCACCTCGCGGAACAGCTGGAGGGCTTTCGCATCGGCATAAGGGTCGGCCAGCGATGCGTCGGCGAGGCGCACCGGCATAAAGGCCGTGGGCCCGTGGTAGACGACATCTGGCAGCGCAGACGAGCCACCACCAAAGGGCAGGTTAGTAAGGTAAGGTCGCGTTGGGGCGTAGGGGGCGCCGAAGACGACGGCCGAGACGTACTGGAGATGAGTTCAGGTCAGCGACGCAGACATTTTTCTTATGAAGAGCTGAAGTGAAAGGGAAGAATAGGTAAAGCGAAAAAGGGTGATTCTCAGAGGAAGTATAGCCAAAAAGCCCAAACGCTCACCTTGCACTGAATTACGCACAGGCCGCGCTCAAAGATGTTCATGATAGGGTAGTTGAGGCCCTTATGCCGGTTGATGACCTCGTCGTCGTGCATGCCGACCACGACGTACGCGGGGCCGTAGTCGAAGCCATGCTCCGACAGCCGTGCGTTGCGTGCGGCCTCGTCGTACCAGCCTCGCTCCTTGGCGAGTTGGGCCTCGAGCTCAACGACCGACTTCAGAAAGGCGATATGGCCCGAGGAGAAGAGGTCGAAGCCGCCGTCGACGTACACCAGGCGCTGGTTGGGCTTGCGGCCCCATCCCGCTTCGATCTTTGTAAAGTCAAACTTTTCTTCTGCAAGTTGTGTTGACGACGCCTGTGGGATTTGAAGCGATGGGTTCGACGAGGCGCACATCCAAACGTCAACGCAGGGATTCCTGCCGTGCTTGTCGCTTGCGTACTCGTTGATGCGCGTCTTCATGGCTGCAGCAGTAATCTGACGTTCTTTCTCGTTGCCACTGCCCTCCTTGCCAACCAATGTCTGGGCAAGAGATTTGATGAAGTGGTTTTTGGTGCACAGCAACATCCGCCCGACCAGGTCTGTCGTAGAGATGCCCGGCGTGCGTTTGACCACCTTGAAGCGCTTTGCCGTTTTCACGTAACGATAGCAGTCCTCTCCACCCGCATCTGAGGTGATGTCGTCGCCGTGTACACAGTAGCGGCAGCCGTAGTGAGACATCCAGGAGAGCTGCGTGACATAGGGTGATGAAGGAATGCATTTGGTGGCCCAGCGGCACGCTTCGATTGCCGCGATTCTTTTGGCGCACCGCCTGTTAGATTCCGGGTGCATGCTGATAAACAGTTGGACTTAAACGCACCTCTCCTTGAGGTTCATCACCGTGGGGCCCTTGTTTTCAAGAATCTCCTCATCCGAGTGCGCGCCGACGTAGAGCTCATGGCCCAGCCGCGCGGCCTGCAACATGACTCCCGCATGGCCTATGTCCTTTTAGTTTTCCTCATTGCTCGATATATGAAGTTCTCGTTCGATTGGCCTGCCAATATCTTGAAAGGAGAAGGGAAACAACGCACCATGGTGGAAAAAGTCGAAGCAGCCATCGATCCAGACGCGCTCGTCACGCACAGGCTGATCCTCCTGCGGGTCCACGGGCCACTGGCCAGGCCCTGGCACGGATGCGTCCTCTGCTTCCGTCATGCTTGGTGGTTTAATTTGCCTTCGCAATGGTTCCAAGATTGCCGAGGGAAAGTTCGGTCAGGGTTGTCTTCAATGGCGGTCGTGTCTGACGTTGAGTAGATCAGAGCCAAACACGTGGGGCAGGAGAATTAAGGGGGAAAGAGGGGCACCAATGAACGAAAGGGGGGGTCCTAATGTTGGCGATCAGTGAAAATGCCTTGCACGCTGATCAACGGGACGGCCACAAGTAAGCTTGATAGATCTCGCATAGAGGTCTGTCTTGAGTGTAAGTGTTAGTATTGTTTGAAGTAGTATCAATTTTTCAACGCTCATCCACTGCCAAAGCGGCGTCTTCTGTGATCTTCAGCTTCGTTTTCTCCCGTGAGGTCTCCAAAGCCACTAAATTTGCTTAAAATTTCTTTGGAAATGACTGTTGTCATGCTCAGTGTATATTTGATGAGTGTCTCGTCACTTTTGTCAGGATTGGGGTGAATAGTTAAAGAGAAGTTTTTCCTATGGTCCACTCTTTCCTCTACTGCAGAGTCCTGTCGTGTAGCATATCTCTGCTATGAAGACCTTGATATGCCTCAGCACCGTATAGAGACTTGTTTTGAACATGGTCACTAAGATTCAAGAACTAGCATTGGTAGGATGCCATCGGCCTTGAGAAACATCGGGGCCATGCATACCGTGATGCAATATCGTCCACCAAATCTCTGTTGAAGATCAGAAGCACATCGATGGACTTAGTTTGGCCAGGATTTGGAAAAAAAAAAATTAAAAAATTTTGGAGTCTCGTTAAGCTGCACAATTGCTTTCGATTGAGGACTTGCGGCAGCTTTCCAGGCATGGTTTTGTGTAGCGATGACCTCAAAGTGATGCTCGCATTGACACGCAAACTTCATCTTGGACGAACGTGTCAAGAGCAACAAGACTTCAAAACAAACACACGAACAATTTGGGATTGACTGTGAATCAAGTCTTTGGTCAAACCGAAACACCTATTCAGAAAAACCCCTGCGGCCTTTTTGCTTGCCCTTCCCAGATATGCTTAGAACCCAAACCAAGAAATTCGAACAGAAGAACAAATCCAATCTAATGCAAAACATGAAATCCCTATATGCTCTTCGTGTTCCTCTCAAGGATCCTGTCCAAGAAAGTAGTTTAATGCTCAGTCAATACCACTCCGTACGCGCCTATCAAATCTAAAAGCGTAGCTGTTGTAGCCGTCTTGTATATGCCACTCATTCAAAGAGCTCGACTGGGCATTTGCGTGAAGCTAAGACTGCTATGTCGAACATCAAGACAGGTGACATGTCTTTTGGTTGAGCTCAAGTTTGCCTTTGCCAGAGGCTTGTCACTCGCCACGCATCAAGACTGCTCGTTGCCGTGCGTGATTGGAAAGCGACAGGCAGGCAGAGTAGCGGCTGCACAATCTGCCCCAGATTACACAGTCTCGTCCTCATACACAAAGCCCAAGCCTCGAGAACTCACGCCTTTGCCGCCTGGCCCGCCGTTGCCGACCCTTCGCACCAGGTCCGCATCTCCCTCTGGCCGCTCAGCTTTCTCATTGCCAGACAGCATGGATTGTAAGCTGACGCAGATGCTCTCGACATTCTGCACGGGACTCCATCCCTCGCGACCGAGCAGGTCGAGGCAGATGATACCATTGCTGTATATGTGCGGATGCAGTGGGATGGGACGGGCGGGTTCGTTGGTGGTAATGAAGCACGTGTCCGGCGGCTCTATGGGATACGACTTTGGGAAGCGTAGCCGAAGACGAAAGATGGACGACTTGTATATTGGATGCAGCGCAGGTTCTGGGTTTGAAGGAGTGGGCTCTGCGGCGGGCAGCCACAGATCCATTGTCCACTCGTCGAGATCCTCGGCGGCAACGAGTGATATTCCTGGCGGAAGGGGACCATTTTGCAGCTAAATCACTGATTAGCATGCCGGGTCAGACAGGCAGAACAGTGTATGGAAAAGCTACGCACCTTGAGAAGTTCTTTTTGCAGCCGCTTGTTGCGCATCATCCTGTCTCGTGCTTTGCTGTGCTGTAAGAAAGAGCCGGATAGATTGTTTGTATTTGCAAAAGCGGGAAAGTGTTGTAAATATTATCTATTCTGTCGCAAATGGCGTCGTCACGAATAAGCCCATCAATTGAATGATCGAGCCAGTTTTCTGAGGGGGTGAAAGACTGCGCCTGAGGAGGGGGGTTTGCCTGACAAGGTGAGTGAGCCACGGCAACTCGAATAACAAGCTATGGTCTCGACAAAAAGGAGAAGAAAAAGGGCAAAGAGGATCAACAGTCAGATTCAGCACAAAAGGGCATCTGGGGTCCCTTCTGCGTCGACCAGCATGGACGCCTGACGTGAGTTGTATGGTTTTGGGTGCAGGCGGGGTGGGGGAAGACTACTACAAGCGTGCGGCTCTTTGGGGGTCACATTTCTCGACCGCTCTAGAGGATGGAGTAGTTTCAGTTCTCTGCTACAAATGGCTCGTGAGGAATATATTAGAATTGGATGGAAAGATGCAAACGTGAGAGACATCTATACATGAAAACTGCAGAAGCCCTGCGATCCAGCACTCGCGTGAGCACTCGTCTCCGTCTGTGTATATATATATCGAGATGGTGCGCAGCAGTGAAATCAAAATCTGCAAAGTAGACACGGTTCTTGATGCACTAAAAAGAGGCCGCCAGAGGATATCCCGTCAAACGCCGTACTCCTTGTCATATCGCTTCTTTCGTTCTCCTCACTTTTCTTCCCGTGCGGCATGGAGATAATGATATTGTTTGCAGCTGCCGATGGCAGTGCCGGTAGGTTATCGCTCATTCACCCATGCCTTTTGGAACCCCTCTAGGCTGCCCTTTCCACCTGCGGTCGTCTCCTCACCAGTGCCTACGAGCGTGCTCATGGTCGCAGCGCGCTCGCCTTTCGCAGCGGTAGCGGCACCTTTGATTGCCAGTGGTGCGGCTGCAGCCGATATGCTACCGGGCATAGTGTTGGAACGACTGCTGGAAGCCTCGATAGCGGCTGGCTTGCGCTGGATCGTCTCGAGGTAGACGGCTGGCAGGTAGCCGACACGGCCGTCGCGGGCACGGCAACGCCACCAGGCTCCTTCTTGTTGGGCGGCTTGTGGGTTGCCACTGGGATCAGTCTTGTCCAGCACTGCGACAAGGTCACCCTTGTTCACCTGCAAGTCCATTTCGTTGTTGAAAGTGCCATTGGCAATGGCCTCTTGTGGTGGGAAGTTGTAGAGCACTCGGCAAAAGTCAAGCTTGGAGGGATCGAAGCTGGGCCTCTGCTGTGGGCCCAGAGGCTCGCCATTGGGGCCAGTCATTGACGGCAACGGTCGTCCGTCCGGGCCAAGCTGCTGCTGCTGTTGCATGGCCTCTTCCTGTGATTTGGCTAGGGCACGGATGAGCTTGCCCATGAGGTAGGGCAAGCCGAAAACGGCGAGCACAAAGACGATAAACGGCTTCTTACTCGGGCGGGGGATTGGACGGCCATCCGGTCCGACGGGACCAGGGCCAGCGTTGCCAGAGGCAAAGTCATGGAAGGCCGCAGGTGTCAAGGCTGTGGCGTCTGCTGGTGGCGGTCTGCCAGTGACTTTGGCAATGAGAGTGCGCAGCCAGCGAAGGACTGTGTAGATGCCCAGAATAGAGCCAAGCGTTTGCTTCAGGTTGCCAAACTGCTCCGCCACGCTAACCATGGCGAAGAAGGAGCTGTGCGTGGCCATGTAGGTCGACTCCAGCATCTGCGTAAAGCCGCTAAAGGCGCCAACGATGGATTCGATCAGCTGGAAAGTCGTCTGCGTCGATTGCGCAAAGTGATTTGTGAGAGAGTTGTTTGGATCGTTGGGGTCTCCCGGCATGCCTGGCTGGCCTCCATACATGGATCCTCCGTACATGCCTCCGTACATGGAGGACCCATACATGCCGCCGCCATACATACCACCACCGTAGCCGCCCATACGAGAGTAAGGAGAGCCGTACATGCCACCGCCTAGGGTGGACCCGTAGCCGCCAAATGTTGAGCCATAGCCCGAGGAATATGGTGAAGCGCCATAGCCGTATGGTGAGGAACCATACGGCCGGTTCATGCCCGGAGTGTTTTGGCCGGAGTAAGTCGAGGCGTTGCGATTCGCAATCGTAGACAATGACGATGGACGTTCTGGTATTGCAGGCGCGCCAGACGATGCTGCGCTCGAGGTGGCCTGGGCTGCCGTCACAGTAGCGGCCGGAGTAGGAGCAGTAGCAGCAGCAGCACTTCCGAGGCCTTGTGCATTCCCTCCTCGCTCCCAAGGCTTAGGGGGAGATGTCGTTGCCATGATCTAGTCGAGGGGCTTGAGTTCCCTCGACAGTGATGAGCAAAGCGATAAGCAAGCGATAAACGTTGTCGACAGAGAGGAATGGCAGCTAATGGGAGGTGACGTCGCAGTCGGAATGGCTAGGGAAGAGTCTGCGGCGGCCTGAGACACACCTTACCAGAGCTAGACGATAAGGCTGCTCAAGGTGCAACGAGGCCCAAGTCCCAAGTGCCTATATCTTGTAGTCTGCAAGAGACACTGGCCCTCTGCGCGTGGGAACGCTTCAGCCGACGCTTGTTGGCGAATGGGGTTGTGAAAAGGCGTGGACGGCTTGTTGTCAGCAGAGGGGGGCCCACTGTTTTGGTGCCCGAAAGATCAGGCACACCTCGGCATCTTGAAGACGTCGACTTTGCTAGAAAGTAATGCCCACCAGAACGAACATCACGACATTGCAATTAAAAATAAGCATCTCCTGTCTTATCTAGAGGTTTTGCCCAGAAGAAGGGCTCTGGGCAACAGGAGACAAGACTACAGTGACACGTGCAAAAGGTATGGTGAGTGCGACAAAATCACAGAGAAAGAGAAGCGCCAGCTTTGTTTTCTCTCCCTCTTGCTCCATTCGTCAAGTTTTAAAAGGTGTGTATCTGGGAATAAATAAAAAGATGCAGAAGGCGCTCAAGAAACAAACTCCTCCAGGTGCCTCCCCTCATTACGTGCGCTTGGCCGTGCTGCTTTTTGCTCTGGCCCCAAGAATCGAAAAGTGCAGGAGAAATCCATCTGTTAAGGGTTCGCAAGATTGCAAGACCAGCAAAACCAGTTGACACGATAGTCGCTTCTGAGGAAAAGCTCGTTCCCGGAGCGTCACAAGGTTCGTCGTGATAGATTTCCTCAGGATGATGGAGAGACGGAGAAAGAGGGGGGAAATAAATGGCCAATATACACAAATAGAAGAATTTTCAAAAAGGAAGAACTACGCAACAGCAACAATGGCAACCCCTCGGCAGCAATACAAAAAATGGGACGTGAGAAACGTGCCGGAACCGTGAGCCAGCTCCAGAGAGTGAGTTATAACAAAAAAAGCCAGCCTCGTCTTCATCCTGCGGTCCTGCGGCCTAGATTTCCGGGTGGGTGCTCAACTCTTATGAGGAGCCGAGAGTGAAGAGAGAGGTGGCCAGGTTGGCCAGGGCGTTGGTCAGGCCGTTGTCGGACTGGCTGCCGAGCTCGGAGACGGCGCTGTTGGTCATGGACGTGGCAAAGTCGTAGTCGTTGTCAAGGATCTTGATGGTCGACTGCTCGTTGCTCATAACAACGGCAGCCTTGATGGTGCCAGAGGTGGGGCGGTCAAAGTAGTCGGAGGCTCCGCCGGCGACGTTGGCGTGGATGGTCGACTTGCACTTGGAGTTGCCAGAGTCGAGCACCTCGAACAGGTCAAACTCACCACAGCCAGACTTCCAGCACGAGCAGCTGGCGTCACCGTACTGCAGAGTGCGGGGGATCTGAGCGTTGAGCATCCAGATGGCGGGCATGTCCATGTTGAAGCCAGTCTTGCCGTCCGAGGGCATGCCGAACTCGAACAGGAAGATCTTGTTGGCGCCGCCGAAGCCGTGGTAGGCGACAGTGCCGTCACGGGAGAAGCCGCACTTGCCGTCGCTGCACGACTTGTCCGACATGATGATGACTTCCTGGTTGGATGGGATGGTGGTGTCAGCCAGAACCTGGGGCGAAGCAGAGCCCTGGGTGCCGTCGGTCGACGAGTAGGCCAGCGAGTTGCCAAACTTGTAGTCAAAGACACCGGAGCCGGAGCCGCCCATGTGGTTCAGGAAGGTGACGCCCTGGGCAGTCTGCGACTGAGCGTTGTAGTAGGCGTCACGGACCCAGTCACCGGAGGCGCTGGGAGTGAAAGCAGCGGCAGGCGTGGCAGCGGCCGCGGTAGCTGGGGCGTTGGCAGCCGCAGAGCCAGAGGTGCCTGCTGGAGCGGCGGCGGCCGAGACATCGCCAGCGGCGCCGCCGTTGTACGTGTTGACCCAGGAAACCTCCTTGCCGTCGATGACGGCGTGGACCATGTCGCCGACGTCCTTCTTCTCGTGGAAGCGGGCGTGGCCGTGGGCGTGGCGGCGCTGGGTTGGGGAACGCTTCGCGTTGTTGCTGCCGGAGCTGGAGCCGGGCGTGTAGACGGCGAACTGCTTGAGCGTCAGAGGGCCGCGGAAGTGCATCGAGACCTCCTCGTCAAAGGGAGCGAGCGAGCCCGAGTAGCTCTTGGGCTGGCTGGTGCAGGTGCCGGAGTTGGCGTCCATGCCCGTGACCTGGTTGTAGGAGCCAGAGGAGCCCATGTTGGTGTAGGTCAGGGCCTTGACGGCCGAGCAGTACCAGTTTCCGCCAGTCTCGGCGGAGGCACCGGTGCAGCCCTGGTTGGCCTCTGCGAAGCCGGCAGCAGCCAGTGCCGCGGCGAAGGCGAAGGTGTTGCGCATGTTGTTGTTGGGTCTTCAGAAATGTGATTCGAGCGATTCAAAAAACTTGGGCCAGGTGAAGCAGCAAAGGGCAATTGCGCACGCGCGAATTGATTTGAAAAGAGTGACGGTGGTTGGGGTTTGGTTGCAAAGGAATGACAAGAGTGGGCACTGAAGGGAGGCTGAAGCAGGGAGGAGGAGAAGAGAAGAGGAGAAGAGGGAGAAGAAGAGGCGAGACAGGGAGACGCAGGCACAGACAAGCAAGGGGAAAGCGTCTCGCCCGAAAGCGGCTAACCAGACTGGCGGCTGCAAGGGCCCCACAGCCATGGCTCGTTGCCCGCCGCCGTACCTGACATGACTGCCAATTGGCTGTCGCTGCGGACGCGCTAGGGTCGTCGGGAAATGAGATGAGTGCTCAGCTCTTTCACGGCCTCTTGTTGCTTTGTTTCGTATTTTCTTGGATCTTTGTTGCCGCTGCACTCAACAAAAGAGGCACAAAGAAGACAATAGCCTATTGTTGTTTCTTGTTTTTTCCAATTCTTCTCTGGAGACTTGTTCCTATTGTAACCTCTACGCGTATCAGTAAGGAACAGTCTCTTCTCCATCTTTCAGACGACGGCAATCTCCATGCGGATCCACCCTGCTTTGACCCATCCTCAGCCCATGCCACTCCTTTTCCAAGACGATCTGCATGGACCCGCTAGAGGCTTGATCGTTTCTCTTCTTCTGTCGGTGTAAGAAAGCCTGCGCAGGACGACAACGACACTGCTTACGTCGCCGCATCCCGACCTCTCTTAGCATTCTGCGCCACATCTGACCAACTCTGGGGATTCGTTTGGGGACTCCTTTGGTGTTTCCTTCTAGGCGCCGGTCTCTCCAGTCATGTACGTCTGCGGTAATCACTTGTCTCCTCTCCAGTCGTGTCACCACCGAATCAGGTGGCCTTGCCATCTTCGTTCATTGTGGCCGACTTCGGTCCTGTCTGAGTGAGCTGATGGGCGTGATGCATGCAGCATGACCCGAACATCGTTCCCAGTTTTCGTAGGCCAAATTGTCGTTGTGCTGTTGCAGTCGTTCACGCAACATACTCATCTCCCTTCAAACACACGCCAAAGTCAACCAAAAAAAAAGGTTTTCTGGCCCGCCTACCGTTGAGCCTAGCCAGACTAGCCGCGAGCAGATGAGCAAAGAGGCGGCGTTTTGTGTGCGTGCGCGTCGCGTCCCTCTAAGCCAGTCACGTCGATCACCATTATGCATAAGATTGCCCTCGGCCAAGCCCATCCGACCTTTTTCTGACTGCGCGGCCTCTTTACCGCCCCGCCTGTTGTGCCCTCCTCCCTCCCTTTTTTTCAGCCTCGTTCCAACTCCCTGGGGGCCGTGGCTGAAACAGCACAGCCAAATATCTGACACATTTCACCCTCGCACATTTGTCTCATGTGCCTGCGTGAGTCTCGCCTTTTGATCCTTGGCTTGTCTGTCGTTGGCATCGGGCCGCGGCGATTTTAATTTTCCTCTTCTGCCCAATTTTCATTTCTCCGGTCGTCATGAGCCCCTTTTAAGCCGCATCATATTCTTTCTTGGGCTGCCTGTCGGAGACTCTCCTGACGGTCATGACAAGATTTGATTGAAGCATTATGTCAATCAGATGAGGTTTGTTATGATAAATGTTTATTATCTCAGCAACATCTGTCGTCATCCTAAGCAATATTGGCAGGATTGTGCCTGCTCTTGGTCCCAGCACCCTCTCAACAGAAAGAGTGGCCACTATTGATTGGGTATGTCTGCACCTTTACATTACCAGACCTTCCAGAGATAGTTCAAGCTTCCGCAGGTAAGTCTCCTTGTAGGATCAGGAATAACCGGTTCCACCAAATATGTCCATGTTCTCTTTGAATTTCTATGTAAGTACATGGGTATTATCCCTTTGCAGTGCCATTTTTAATGGCAAGCGCGTGCTTGTATGTGCTCTTTTAGATCTGTTCAACTTGGTAGGTCAGATAAATCTACAGCCACACACAAAACCCAAAATTACATTCGCTTCTTTCATATTTAGAACATAAACAAATAAAACTCTTTTCTGGCCGGTATGATGAGGCTGCATCACGTGGTAGCCTAATGCCCATAGAGGCTAATCCCAAAGGGGCACGTGGACAGTGGCCCGTCAAGCGTGTAGCCACGCACATTAGCCAGCAACGTATCAAACATTTGATTCTTTTCCATATGATTTGCCAATTGACCAAGTTCTCAGGGTATGTCTCAACTACAATCGAACGCAATGGCTGATCAAGAATACTTTTTGCATGCCCATCATGAACCCTAGTTTCGGTCGCCCAGGGCCGAAGACCAGTCATTAGCGACTCCATATCTAGGGGCTACGTACACACAAGTTAGATGCCAATCAGAGAGCACCTATGCATCAGCAGACTCCAGCAAAGAAAACAGCCCTGAATAAATGAAAATTCTAGAATTTTGGCTGACGTGCCTTGACCGAACGAAGCCAACGGCACGTCAGAACAACTAGACGAGAAAATAGACAGAGCAAAGCGAAAGAAGAAAAGCAGACGCAAGGGAAGAAGAAATACATGCTTGCCTTTGGGAGAAATGCATGATGAGCGCAATGATTACCCTTCAGAGCACCCACAATACCATGGTCCCAACTCGCACACTTTTGCCTCCCCATCGCCAGAAAGACCTGCCGCTCGGCTGCACCCTATTTTGAAGGCCGCAGCTGAGCCAGACATGCAAGACACACATGTTCCAGCCGAATCCCTCAAACGAGCCAGGGCCGCGATTTCGACGGTTGATGGAAGAGAGTACATCAAGAGAGAGAAAACTGATGCTGCTGCGGCTGAACTTGATGCAAGGTTTCGGGAGGAAAGGCATCTCAGTACGGACGCAGTTTTATCTTGAGCCAGTCCGCCAGAACAAGATCTCCCTATATTCAGAGAGTACGCTAATGGTCGCCACCTCCGTCTCAAACTCCCCACACCACTAAGATCAGCACCACCAACCCACGTGGAGATAGTGGTTGCCCTTCTCGATGGTCCACTAAATACTGGAGGGGGTGACCTAATCTTCAAAATCGACAGAAAACGAGGCAAGGATCCATTGGTGAGATGCTCCAGCCCAGATGCTGTGATGAGGATCGCAGGACAAAAGATAAATATCAACAGCTACTCTGTCAAAATCGTTCCATTCCTGTTAGTAGGCGCCAAGATATTCATCTGTCACGACACCGCTGAGAAGAAACCTATCGAAACTAGCAGGGCTCTGGCAGAAGTATCTCAGATCAAGGCAAAGAGGTTGTCGTTTTGGCTAGGCCAGCAGCAAAGCAGAGGTATCAGAGGCGATACGTTTGTTGTTTTCTCCAAGCATCCTGGCCAGGTGCTCTTTGACATTGCTGTGGGTAGACGTACAATCAATTGTCCCTCGGGATTTGTCTCAAGATTTGAGGCTGTGAATCCAACCAACAACCCATGCCAGATTTGTGACTTGTCAGACACAGGCTATGCACTCTTGAACTGCCAAGGTCTCTTTCAGGCAGAGACAGACGGCGAACTTGATGGGCCGTGCAAAATCCTCTGGATGAAGCCTAATATAGTGTACGAGCGAAAGGCACAGGCTGACATGACGGATCCTTCTTCAAACGACTCTTCAAGAGGCGGGTATCTACAGTTAGTAGAGTGAGCCCTCAACATCTACTTCACTTTATATTATTGGGTATTACTGATATGTCGGATACCGTGTATTACATCATAAAGGATAGCATAAGAAGAAACTTATTCCAATAGATAGGTTATATCTAAAATGTCTTGGATAGTATGCTCCATACCCTAGACCCGCTACATGTCATGTCATATTGAGCATGTTTTACCAGATGAATAGTCCCTGCCAGAGCTTCACCTCACTTGCTGACTTCTTCTCGTGGATGCAAGTCAGATAAGAACTTTTATTCTCATTCGTTTTCTGTATTTCTAGTTGCCCATATCTCATGTCATTTTCACACGTCTTTTGACCCTTGGTTGGAGTTGCAGCTCGGAATGGTCGCCGTAAAAATAACCAAATCGCGCCAAGCGTCAAGCTCACAAGCTTGCAGGTATTTAGTCACTTTTTGCCAGCCGAGTTCAAATCAAGCAGCCATTAGCATCTAGGCAATCTTGCCATTCACCCGCTGCGCAGCCGCACGCTCTTGCGCGTTCTGCTCCAACTTCGCGTGTGGGATCGTCAGGCAGTTGATGCCAAGGTAGTCGCAGATACTGTTGATCACAAGGATTGCCCAGCGCGCATACACCACGGCCGCAAACAAAAGGTAGGCCCACATATATGCCAGCTCGATGCTGTGATTGGCAAATAGATGTGGGCCACCAAAATGTGGCAGCCAGGATATGGCTGCTCCGCCAACCAATGGCCATATTAGTACTGTCCAGTAAGGGAACGGTTGGCGTGTTAGATGCGCAAGTATTATCTTGGTTGTGAGCCGTCCAAAGACGAGACTTTGGGTCAGGCAGAAGAGCATCAAGTGATTTTGCTTGAGCAGATTCGAGTATGGCGATGCAAGCCATGCTGAGCATGCAGCACAGTATACGATCATGGGAAGCCACTCCACGAAGACAGGAGCCAATGGCAAGTTTGCAGCACGCCGCGCCTTAGCTACATTGAAGACGCACGAAGGCAAATGGGCGGTGAAGAAGCCAGCCAATAGAAAGGCTACCCAAAGCTCGCGTACTGTGTAGAGCGCATACTGATTCAGACTTTCAGGCAATGAGAAGAGCTGGTATATGGGCGTCGACCACACCTGCGGTCCATGAATGCCAGAAATGATCATGATGGAGCAAGCGATTATGAGCCCCTCTGCACATACTTTGTTAACTTTATTCTCTGGTATTTCATGGTGACTGACCGGTGGGTCCATTAAAGTAACCCAGATATAGAGTATGCGTGTGATACGTTTCCCAAGTAGAGAAGAACATGGGAAGGCACGGTACCATAGCCGTAAATGCTCCTGTTTTGCTTGGGCCAAAGCCCATTGCAGCAGTCTCTAGTAGGCTGCCGAGTGTGCAGTTGAGAGAATCTATGCCATGGCTATCTCCTGTCAGCTCCTGTCACGATGGAAGGCAACAATGCCAATGCAGAGCTTGATAAGAAAGGCCAGCGAGGATGCTGAAGTAGGGCCACTACTCACTCAAAAAGCTCTCCCAGCCCACTGGAAGTGCCGGTTCGCCGTGCCTGTTTGCCATCAACGTTGTCCATGGTGCTGTACATCCACAGTCCAAAGGCAAAGCTGAAGTAGAGCCAGTCAGGCCCTGGCCCCACTAGATCAGGCATATACACCGCGCAAAGCGCAATGTTAATCAGAATGAATCCAAACCCTAGCAGCGTCACCATGTTTGGTGCCAGCCATAGCGGCAGCAGCTCAACAAAGGCATTCCAGTAGTGCCGCAGGATGTAGTAGGAGATGTAGCTCTTGTCTACGCTCGAGTACTTGTAAGACTTGAGGTGCTGGAGCGCATCCTCCGAGACACATTCGTGCTTAGCTGTCCCTGCACCACTTGTAAGGACTCGAGACACAGATGGGCGTCGAGAAGATGTGAAACAGGTGGTTCAAAGAGTGACAGGAGGCAAGATAATTGTGGGGCTGCGGGAAGATAAGTACCTTTGTCTACCATTTCTTTAGACGCTCCTTCTTATATTCACGCCAATATCAACGCTGCTGATCAACAAGGAAAAGTAAAAGAGAGTTGTATCTGTTCGCTGCGGCTCGTGACGCAGGTCATGCTGCAAACAAGAGAGTCTGAATGGGAAGAGTTCTGCAAGAGCAAGCGAGAGAAAAAAAACGGCGCCTATCAAATGGCAGAGCTTGTTCCTCGGCACGCCCCCATAATTGCAGATCTTCTTCGCTTTACCACTGGCAGGAGTTCAGGTATATCCAATATTGTCTTCGAAGTCGCAGTACTAACAAATACGTTCGGATTCGTAGCGACCTCTTTCTTTTTTTTAAAAAAAAAAAAAAAAAAAAAAAAAACCAAAGTCTCGTACAGATAGCTTTTGGCTGGCTGCAATAAGGTTCGCTTATTTTGGGTATACCCATCATATTATAGCAAAAATCGATGTCACCATTCTTCTTCTTAAAACATGTTTGCCGTCTATCTACACATTCATTCATCGACTACATGCATGCATATTTTTCCATTGATTTTCGAAGAAGACTCTTAAGCAGATATGGAGAGGGGAAAAAAAATCAAGGTTTCGGGGTTCCATACAAATGGGAAAAGTCCTCTCGCTTTTTGATTCATCATTCAAAGAGACACCAAAGAGTAACAAAGAGCAGCTCCGAAGCCCTCTACCTCGTCGACATGGCCTTGGTGACGGCTCGCTTCAGAGCCAACTCCTTCTTTCGCATATCGTCGGCTCCCGAGTCCTCAATCTCGAGCTGCGCCATGGCGTCGCTCAAGGCGCTCTCGACCTTCTCCTTCTGGCCGCGCTTCAGCTTCATGGCCATGCCAGGATCCGAGATCATCTCTTCGACTCGCGAGATGTATGACTCCAGCTGCTGCTTCGCCTCGAAGCGCTTGCTGAAGGCCTCATCAGTCGTCTTGAACTTCTCGGCGTCGCTGATCATGTTCTCAATCTCAGCCGATGACAGCTTGCCCACAGTGTTAGAAATAGTGATATTAGCTGAGCGCCCCGAAGTCTTCTCCGACGCCGTAACCTTAAGAATGCCATTCACGTCAACCTCGAAGATGCATTCGAGCACAGCCTCGCCAGCTACACATTTCTGTCAGTTTTTGATACTCAAATAGATGGGGAGATCCCTTGCCTCGCATTGGGGGAATTGGCGCCAAGGTGAATTCACCGAGAGACGTGTTGTCCTCACAGTTGACACGCTCACCCTGGTAGACAGGAAATTGGACAGTCTGCTGGTTATCGGCCACAGTAGTGAAAGTTCTGCAGGATATATCAGTATGTTGCTCACAGCAGGCAGTTCATTCGCAGTCGGGTATACCTCTTTTTCAAAGTAGGAACTGTCGATCCACGAGGCACGACGGGCGCAAATATGTTGCCCTCCATTGCCACGCCCAATGAGAGAGGGCAGACATCGAGGAGAAGCAGATCAGCAGTGTCTGCATCGGTGGCCTTGCCGGAGAGGATACCAGCCTGAACGGCAGCGCCATATGCAACAGCCTCGTCGGGGTTGATGCTCTTCTCAAGCTTCTTGCCGTCGAAGAACTGGCTCAGGAGGCTCTGGATCTTGGGAATACGGGTCGAGCCACCGACAAGCACAATCTCGTCAACCTTCTTCTTGTCGACGCCGGAATCCTTGAGCACCTGCTCGACAGGTTGGATGGTGCCAGAGAAGGCCTTGGAGTTGAGCTCCTCGAACCTAGCACGCGTGATGGTCGAGTTGTAGTCCTCGCCCTCAAAGAGAGAGTCAATCTCGATCGTGGTCTGCGTGCCATTTGAAAGAGTGCGCTTGGCACGCTCGCAAGCAGTGCGCAGACGACGCAGAGCACGGGCGTCACCGCTCAAATCCTTCTTTGTCTTTCGGGAGAACTCCTTCTTGCAGTGTTCCAGCAGATTCGTATCAAAGTCCTGACCTCCCAAATGAGTATCGCCAGCAGTGGCCTTGACAGTGAAAACTCCGCCCTGGATGTGCAGCAGCGAGACATCGAATGTTCCACCTCCCAGATCATAGATCAGGACGTTTCGCTCCTTGTCAGATTTGCCAGATCCAAGACCGTAGGCAATAGCGGCCGCGGTGGGCTCGTTGATAATTCGCAGGACATTGAGGCCAGCAATGGCGCCAGCGTCCTTGGTGGCTTGCCTCTGGTTGTCGTTAAAGTATGCAGGCACGGTAACGACAGCCTTTGAGACCTTCTTGCCAAGCTTAGTCTCGGCAACTTCCTTCATCTGCTTGGTCGTGAGTATTTCTCCAGCTTGCGTGTGGATTAGGAGAAGCGCACCTTGGTGAGAACCATGGAGGAGATCTCCTGTGGAGAAAAGGTCTTGGTCTCGCCCATGTACTCGACCTGCACCTGCGGGTTGCCACCAACGTCAACGACCTTGAATGGCCATGATTCGATATCCTTCTTGACAGTGGGGTCATCAAAGCGACGACCGATTAGACGCCTGGTCGGCGGTCAATGTCTCGTTCGTATCAAGTATGTCGCAAGGTTAAAAGGACTCACTTGACATCGAAAACGGTGTTGGCTGGGTTCATGGCAGCCTATTCAATATAATGTCAGATTCGTTCCCCTACAGCGATGATCTGTGGCCACATACCTGGTTTTTTGCGGCTTCTCCGATCAACCTCTCTTCGCTGGTGAACGAGACGAACGAGGGCGTGGTGAAGCTTCCCTGCTCATTTGCGACTAGTCGTGTCTGTAAGTGACTCATTCCATATCATGTGAGGCTCTTCCCTGTAAACGTACTGATTTCGACCTGGCTACCGGAGTAGTTGGCAACACAAGAGTATGTGGTGCCTACAATAAGAAATAAAGTCAGCTAATTGAACATGCCTGCTACCGTCAGGGCACTAGAAGCCTACCAAGGTCGATGCCAATGGCACCATCGTAGACTTCGTCGGCCATTTCGAGATGTATGATTCAACCTGGGGAAAGGGAGGGGCGGTGTGGTGAAAAGCAATAGTTCGATCAGTGTGCGCTTTTTGCAAGCACCCGGAATATTTTTTTTTTTGCCAAGACGTGGCAGATAGCCCCACGAAATTTTGCGCTCAGTATTATCTGGGTTGCTCTCCATTTGTTAAAGCTGGTCGCCAGCATTTGGCTTCTTAACTATTTTGAAATATATCACAATATCTTAGATTCAGGATCAAAACTAGTTTACATGATTATGAATCTCATCAAAGTCCTCAGAAACGGTCTTTCTACTGGATTTGCGGCAAATTTGATATGCACCTGCTCAGTAAGACAAGATATCGTATATTGAGTGGAAACATAACCTTGCGCTTTGATCTCAGTGTCAATGCTTCTTGCTATTCTTGATTTTAATCATACTGACGTTGTTTGAAACTACATTACAATTCCCCGGCATGTCCTCGTCTACGGCCTCGACCCTTTTCATGGCGAAACAACAGGGTAGCTTGCTGTGTGATTTCCACAACGTACGCAATGGGTCTCTAATTTGCACCTCTCAATCCAATCTTGTCTACACATCGTTGATTGCCAAAGAGTTACAAGGAAGTTAGATTACTGATGTAAAAACCAAGGAGAATATTGTCTATTGATATTCAGGGAGTGACTCTGGCAGCGTCCATGGCCTAACAACCATCTTGCCACTCAACACTGAGGCTGAATATGCAAGATTTTACCGATGAACAGAGACCCCTAATTATTCATCGAAGACAAATCTGCATTACTTAAAACCCAGCTATCTTATCTTACGATTGTGGGTCGGTACAAATAACATAATTCGATCCCATCATAGCCCTTTTATGCAAAGTTGTTTCGAAAAAAGAGTACATCTGCATTAAGAGGGCAAAATTAATGTTTAAACTTGATAAATGCTTCGATATTGGTCTATATGAGGGATCTGCAAAGTCAAGATTAAAATGGATGAGCGAGAAGCAGCGGTTTTAAATGATTCACGAGCTAAAATGTCAGCCGGTCAATGATTCATGCCATTTTCCATATGATATTAGCTATCAGTCTCCACTATAGTGAATGTAAGCGGTCATAGTCCAGCCAGACCTACTAGAACTCCTTGTCCACAAAACTCCAAGCAGGATATTGATGTTTTGCTGGACTAGTTGCCCCAGATACCGTTAGAGAACCTACGTCGTAATCTCTGCACGTATAGGTCACCAGCGTTTGAATCCACGCCGAAATGCAAACTCAGAAGGGCTCTTGATGGCCACCCGGGCCCTGCGCTCCTCCCACCTCATCTTCTCATCAATCTCCCAAGTTGGGGTTTCGCAGCTGCGTAGGCCAATGAAGTTGCCAAATTTGCGACGCTTAATGCTATGACGGATCGCGTCACCATAAAGCGAGCCAATGTGCTGCAGAAATTCGGAATCCCAATTCATGCTGGCCGGATATTCAGCTGCCCATAAATGTGAAGATGGTCCTGACTGGTGGTAGTATGCAGCCATGCTGTCAAGCTGGTCCTCAGTCAACAGGCTATAGTGCAGTAGAGTGGCTGGAAAGCTTGGATGAGGCTCGCCCTCTGGAGCTGGACATATTGGGGCCAGCCTGCTTGTAACACGTGTGATAATTGGTTCAAGATCAGCAGCACGGCTGCGTTGCAAACCCTTGGTGGGTAAGAATTTCAATTCTTTAGATGAAGGATTCGACATGGCTGTGCGGATTATGCTGCGTCTTCAATGGTTATCTGCCGTGGAACTTCGTCTAGGTTTGAAACGAGAATCGAGAACGGTTGGAGATGAGTTGTACAATACCAATTTCTATGAGGAAATTGAAGATTCGACCAGCGAGATTCTCCAATGAGGTTGAATTGCGGCAGTAAAGGATGAAAGGAAAAGCAAATGCAAAGGCAGAGAAGGATTCTTCGCAATATAACCCAGAAGATGGCTGGCGACACTGTGCAGATGTGGCTGAGTGACAATAGCAAGTTCATTCTCATTGTTTGGGCTGTGAGCTTTGTTGATGATTTTACAAAGCCTTAGAACGGCTGGGAACATCATGTGCCTCTCATGGCTGCTTAGCACCGGCTTTGCGGGTGCAAACGCCTTTGTTGGAAACGCTTTGTCCTCCTGAGACCACTCAAATACAGGAATATGCGCAGACACAACTTACGGATCTCCTCAAAACTTCAAGCCGTACCTAAGCGAGGTGTTGAGCGGGATTATGAGAATTAGAAAAAGCCTAGACTCGACGCATACTCGATCCGAGGTGTTGCGAAACGAGCACTGGTCAAGAGGAGTGCAATACTTTCCGCGCACTCACATGCCCCTCAAAGGAACATGGATGTATATAATCAGATTTCAGGGACTGGATCATAAAAGATTTATAAGATGAAAGCGAATACAGCACAACGGCCATCTGCTCTTCACTATGAACAATGTAGTACTGAGTGGTAGCGCCACGACAGTCCTCCAGATGAAGCAACACAGAACATGACTTAGCGGCAAGTCGACGGAGCAAAAGCTTCTCGTCTTGTTGAGATGAAAAGTAATCGATTGATTTGCAGCAAAGAGGGTAGGTCCTTTACAAGAAGAGTAGAGTACAAAGGGACGCAGAAATAAGTGCTTTGATCTGTGGGAACTCCCTACTAATTTTGCCTGTAAAAGTAATTGGGCGAAAGTCTTGGCATACAGTCTCCTGTTCTGCTCACCGAAATTTGGTGAACACAGCGGGCCTGCGTATGCAAGCACCTTTCATATACGCAAAACAGTCGCAGAAAATGAGGCAGAGGTTCTTGGTGAGAGCGTGTCTAATGAGGTGTAGTGAACCAACGTCTAAAAAGAGGCCTATCGACGCCGCAGCGCGCGAGAATTACACGCTTTCTGTCACTCGACTGGGAAGCAGCAGCTATTGCTGAACGCTGCAATGTCCATATTTCGACTGTATATCAGATCGAGAATCACCTTTTTCTGTATGGACAGGCTACTGCTCCTGCTCGATGCCCTCTTGGACAGCCGCGTAAGATTACTAAAAAAGTTGGTGTTGCAATGCTTGAAAAGCTTAAGCACGAGCCAGATTTACAACTCGCTGAGATAGTGTATTACCTCTGGGAGGAATGGAATGTAAAATTTACTCGAACGACAGTATCGAACTTCCTACGGAGATCAGGTTGGTCAAAGAAGAAGGCATATAAGACCTCAGAGCGGCGGAATGCTGACCTGCGTTGTTCCTTTTTGACCGAGATTCGAACCTTTCCTTCTGATAGTATGGTCTTTTTGGACGAGTCAACGTTCAAGCAGCAGACGGGTTGGCATGTTGAAGGCTGGGCGCCAATTGGGTACAATACGAGCTGCTACCGACCTTGAAAGGTAATGTTCTAAAGGTTATAGTCCTTGACAACGTTGCAATTCACACACGAGAGGTTGTCCGGGATCCGGTCAAAGCAGAAGGCTACTTCCTCCGTTACTTACCATCGTACTCTCTAGATTTCAATCCAATTGAGCTATCTTGGTCGGTGCTGAAGGCCTGGCTTCGACGTAATCGGAAGTTCTATTGGCCAACATTCCAAGGCTTATCCGTCGACTTCCTTTCCTTTACAATTTGAGCAAGTAAATGTGATTCATCTGCAGCAGGTCATTTCAGACACGCTGCTAGCGGCTGCTATCAGCCTACTGCTAACCTCGATCGAATTAGACAGGAGATTCAAGCTTTTGAGCGCGGCGAAACAGATGACCTTTAATCAGACACTGAATTGCATTCGTTATATAGAAGCATTATACCTCCATAGACTGATGGAGAGAAATGAGAGAACTTGCTGCCGCATTCTGACTTCGACAATGCTGCTTAAAAGCACGAATATCTGATGCAAATGATCGACAGATACCGTCAGGAATACCTCGTTCGCGAGCTGATTCGTACATTGTATCGTTCCTGTCATTAGCGACCTTGAGATCATCAAGCGACCAGAACTGTTCTTGTACAATAATCTGAACGTCACGGAATTTCGCTATAATGCTAGCGCTTGCGCGCTTACTACACTTCCAGTTAAAGAAGGCAGTAACAAGGTCGTATTCATCGAGTTCGGTTGAGATTGGGTTTGATTGCTGCTGCCTTGATACAGGCCGCGAATTGACAGGATGTCGTTCGTCTGCTAATGGCGGAGGAGGCGGAGGTGGAGGTGCTGGAGGTGCCGCGGCTGCTAGGGGTGCTTGCCAGAAAGGAGGACTTGTAGGTAATACTGTATGAGTATAGAGTGGGTGATATTGCTGCTGCGGTAGCGGCTGCTGTTGATACTGCTGTTTGTGATTGCTCGAAAAGGACGCCATTTGATGCATCATTGCTGTTACTACCTGCTGCATCTGCATCTCAGCAAGCCTAGTAAACATCTCATTAAAATCAGGCTTTGCATTTGCCTTAGAGGCCTTCTTTGTAGCAGATACTGGACCTGCTTTCTGTAGCCAAAATGCGTACATTGACTCAGGCGGTTTCTCGACTGTATACTCTCCTCGACCAATTGCTCGACCCCAGGCCTTCTGCTGGTGTGCTTCTATATTATAGTGCTTTTGGTCGTACGCAATAAAGCAGAAACCTCCTTGGTTACGGCATTTTTTATCATCGCACTGCCAGCATGATGCTGGTGCATCATCACACTCTCCAAGCGCCTCTGCAGCCTGTAGACGAGCCTCTTGCTGTTCAAGCTGTTGATCTGTTTGACGGCGACCTCGAGTCGGCGGTGTAGAAATAGTCTCGTCTTTTAGTAGATTTATAGGCTTGACTTTAAGCTCAAAGAGAAGGTCAATTGCTTTATGATAGCTGTGCCATTGCCGTAATAGTAAAGGCTCGACCTTTTGCCATTCAGCAAAAGATAGATCCTCCATCGTGTGTAATACTCGGCTTGCTCTTGGTGTATTGGACTTGATCGATACTGTGATTGTATCAATCTCGGTACCAGCGGCGTGAATTCCTATCTTCTCTATAGCAGCATGCTCGACTTGCTGTATATCGAACGTCTGCAGCTGGCATTGTAATAGCGAGAAGGGACGCGAGTCACCTTTTGCCACCCTGATTGTCATCGAAACGTATATCTCCATATATTGAAAGCTACTAGCTTCTTCTTCTCGGCCTGTTGTAGGACCAGGTAAGGAGAGTACTGGAATAGGGTCGATCCTGCTTGCTCGAGTCGTTCGAAGCGGCGATGATGTTGGTAACATTATAGGACTGGAGGGAGGCGCTGGCTGAGGTTCAGCGCGTCTAGGAGGTCGAAATCGAGGTCGTAGTCGCTTTGGCGTGGTAGGCATAGGGAATTCAGAAGGCGATTCGAATTTATCAATTCTATTGCGTTTACGGCCTGCCGAACGTGATACCACTTCAGGAGGCTGGCGGTGAGGAGATCGATGCTCCTGTTCAACCTCTCGCTGCTGCTGCTGCTGCAAAGGAGAACGTTTTTTTAAGACAGCAAGCTCGCCAGCAGCAGCAGCAGCAGCAAGGCTGCGAGAGATTTCTGTCGATGTATCGCCATTCACCGTTTGGCGCGTTGTTCTTGCCATTAGCGCCTATAAGGTGGTAAAAGTGATAGTTCACTACACCTCATTAGACACGCTCTCACCAAGAACCTCTGCCTCATTTTCTGCGACTGTTTTGCGTATATGAAAGGTGCTTGCATACGCAGGCCCGCTGTGTTCACCAAATTTCGGTGAGCAGGAGACTGTATGCCAAGACTTTCGCCCAATTACTTTTACAGGCAAATGTAATAACTTACTTCTTGCCGTACAAACGATGCCATGATAAGTGAGCATAAAATTTTTTTTAACAAATACTCCTACCTAATTGAAGAATGCTCTAATACAGATTAACACCATTTTTAAGTGCTACTACAAACTCTGTCCAATACAGCAAATAGTGTAAAACGGATAACGTGGTTCACAAGCGAGTCGGCCACACAAGCGAGTCGGACAGCGCGCTAAGAAAAACTCACCTTTTCTTTTTATTACGCCTCCACAACTTATATACTATATAATGTCGCAACATTCTGAATCGAATCTATTCCTTGCTGTCGAAGCAACCAAACAAGACGCGCCCCTAAGCCTCCGATAGCCTAGTAAGATCCATAACGTCCTAAGATCCACCCTCCTTGATCGAACCTACGGTAAACCTTCTCGACGCGATTCGCAGCCTAATTTAAAGAGATTGACCTTAGAAGATGAACGCGCTACTATTCAAACGATTCTTGACCTTGACGTCTGTGGATTTCCTCCTACGAAGTAAGCTATTCAAGGAATAGTAAATAAACTCCTCTCCGAACGCTCCGCAGGTATTGTAGGTAAGAACTGGACTACGAACTTCATTAAACGTTCCCCTGAACTAAAAACACGTCTTACTCGTGCGTACGATCACCAGCGAGCTCTCTCTGAGAATTTTAAAGTAGTAGAAGGGTGATTCAGCTTGATTCAGAATACGAAGAACAAGTATAGCATTCTAGACGATGATATATATAACTTTGATAAAACAGGCTTTTAAATAGGTATAACTAAGTCACAGCTTGTAGTAACAGGTCCTTAAAGGCGAACTAGGCCAAAATTCATCGAGCCAGGTAATCGTAAGTGGGTTACTGTCGTCTAAGGCATCAGTATGATACTTACGCGCAACGAAGCCATCCTCTTAGAAAAGAACTTAGAGGCTGCCACACAACGCAAGACTCGAAAACGAAAATATATACAGAATCAGGGAGCATTAACAGTTGAAAAAGGACTTGAATTAATATCTCAAATACAAGATGTCGCGAAAGAACGCGCTGAAAGGGTGGAGAAAAGGGCAGTAACAGGTGATTCAAACGTACGAAAAAGGCTTTGTTCTCGCTGCAAACAGCCTGGACATAATTTTCGTACTTGCGAAATAGAAATAGTAGATTCAGATTAGATATTGCAATTTAATTCATTAAAATATATCAAATTTTGGTGGACTAATAGCTATTATAAGATCAGGTGATCAAAAAGGTCGACTCGCTTGTGAACCACGTTAGTGCATTTTGATTGTTATCCAATGCTATTGGTATGATCTCATTACAATGGCCACAAGGACTTAGAAGGCCAAAAAAATCAGTAGAAGTATGATATGGTACTGATCATTGAGGAACTAAGTAGGTATAGACAAAAGGTCACTCAAGTAATGCGATGACCTTAGGGCGAGTATGGAGTAGGCCAGGTTGGAGTAATATTACACAAACGCCCTAGATTCTGTTGGGCTGGAATGGATGGTAATTACTTGGGAGAAGAGAAGCCAATCAGCATCCCAGCAGTCTTTTAATTGTGTCTATAGTCCTTCATTCTCCCTTGCTTATAGCACACCTCAAAGACTGTGAGCACACCATCTAACGCTTTCTATTAGGGCCGGAGGTGATTTGTGACATCGATTATAGAGTTACAGCTTGTTTGTATATCATACGTCGAGACAATTGCTGACACAAAAGACATTACTGTCGATAGGCTTAAGGAAGCTTGCCTAGGGGGCGTCAAAGTGAGATATTTGACTGTGGAATTGTAATGATACATTGCACGGCATCCATTCGGCCTTATCGCCACAATATACGATGTTGACGGCGACATCATCGTCGTCGTCGATTGCAAACATCCATGCAAATGACTAGAAAGACTGAGCCAGCACGAGTCTCATCAAATCGGTGCGTGAAGGTAAGTATGACTCGTGGAAAGGATGCTTAAAGACTTCTCTAGTACGACAAGATAGAAAGTGCTTTTAGAAACTTCTCGAAATCGTGGTTTCAGAGGCATAGCAAAAAGCAGATGAATTGTTGCGAGCGCAAGTGATATCATCCAATACTAGAACTTGCATCAGGCCCATTTGTACCCAAATCTACCACTTTATCTTCTCAAGCAGGCACGCCGGCCACGTGGATGCTTTGGCTCGGTCGCATTGCGCCTTGTGTTGTTTCTTGGTCGGCTATATTATTGGGCAGCAAAGCATCACTTGGCAATTCGGCGAGGTCAGCTGTCGCGGCGATTTGCAGCGAAGGGGGAAGGTGATAGGTGAGACTCCGGATGGATTCTACAATACAGTTTTTGGCGGGTGATAGCAGTGAAGGCAGCCAAAACGTGACGGTAACGACTTGACCAAAAGGCCAATCCGTTTCTACAAAACCCCCAACAAATATGAAACCAGATGAAAAGCAAAGAAGCCTATGGCGATATCATAGATGAATAGGATAAGAAAAAAGATAAGGCCTTGAATCTCCCCTGCCTGCTTGTGATGTTGTAGCTATCGTAATGTGGACAGAGAGCTTGATTCGAAAGGTCTAAAAATTCTAGTAAACAGGTGATAGAAAGGACTATTATACAAGCTCTTGGCACGCCCATAGCACAACGTCATCCGACTCAGTGGCGTCGTCACTAAGATTGGGGGTGTCGAGCATGGTCGTCGTTGATACCGCCTGCTCCTCGATTGCACGCCGTTTTTGTGGCACCGGGACGAATTTATGTTTAGCGCTTGTTGGGGGAAAGATAGTTGTGGGTGGTAATGAGAAAACCCGAAAAGAAAAGATTCTTCGGGAAAGAGGAGGTCATATGTGTAAACATTGGACTAACCGTCTTTGCGTGGTGAGACATCATGATCTTGCGATGCGTAGTGAGATGAATCATTACTTTGTGATGCCTGATGAGGTAAATTATCGTTCTGTGATGAATGTCACTTGAGAACTCACAATTGAGGCAACCTGCTGAGCGAGAGAAAGAGAAAGAAAAACTCAAATAATGAACTTTCTGAAGAGTCGTTACAGAGACTGAAGCAGACAGCTCATTTCATGACAGTGGTTGCTCTTTGACGAGGAGCAAACCAGCTCAAAAAATTCATGGAAGAACGAAGAGCAAACGGCCGCTCTGATCTCCCACGACTATACATCGTGGGGCCCCCAACTACTCTTTTCTTTGTCCTCATTTCATCCCTTGACATAAGTTTTTGCCGTCAATTCCTGAACACGCACTGCTTTCATTTTCTTCTCTTTCCGCAGCATGGCTTTTGCCAGTCGCTTTTTTCAACTGCTGGAGCATTTGCGGGCACGAAAGGAAATAATCAAGCAACTCACGCCATTGGTTGCATCTCCATCTGCCATTTTCGAACAGCATAGGGAGCTGATCTAACCAGGACCGTGCCTTGCACCAAGCACTGGTCCATCGAGCCGTTATTACCCACCGAACGCGGCAGAGCCTGCCTTGGATGGAGATTCCAAAGAATTCGAAGACCTGGAGAGCAATGAGGATGCATCGCCTTTGATGCTCAGACACTTGGCTGTGAGGATTGAAGATGAAGTTGTCGTGCTTCATGCCTGGCTCGGCAAAGACCGTGAGGCGATGATTGTAAATTACTCGCGATCATATAACAACTCTTATTTAACTTTTCTCAAGACGGCCTTGCACTCTGTGCTCCAATTAAAACTGCTTCCTCGTGTCGCCCTTAAGCTGCCTCCAGGACAGGCAGCTTACTGTAAAAGAATGGTGCTACAACTCGGGTATACCCACTCTTATGAAGAACTTTAGAAAGACAATACATACATTGGGTATACCCGGTTATTCTTAATCCTAGAAAGGAAGTTATCTCGTCAAAATTGTATCATCTCTAGAGGGTCTGATTAAGGAAAGGTGTGAGTTTACGGGTATACCCAATCTAATAGTACCCCTTTTTCTGTCAAGCGTGTGATACTTACTGCTACGCGCTTACTATTGAAAAAGCTGTACCGTGAATCGGGTATACCCAATCAATTATTCACTTCTATGAAAATTTAGAAAGAATTGAGGTAAATTGTGTAGACCCAATTATCTTACTTCTAAGAAGGATTACGCCTACTCAATATTGGACTGTCCATGTAAGACCCTGTTATAAAAAGGTGTGAGCACACGGGCATGCCCGATCTAAACGCGCCCCCTTTTGTGCTATGGGCGTCGAGGTACTACTTCTGTGGTCCATTACAAAAGGATATTAATGATCAACCATAATGAGGGCCAAGAAGTCACAAGTACACGACGAGTGCAGCGGTACTGTGAATGACGACGCTATGCCATGTTCGAGAGGCGTTGCATACCCAGCGGTGAAGAGGCATCGTTCATGCTAACTCTACCGCAATCCGAGGAGACTTGCGCTGCTTAGTTATGGCGTTAACCATCCACGAAAGAGGAGCGTCGTATTCGCGATCGGTCCTGCTGTTAAATTTTTGCACGACCTATCTGTCTGTCAGCACAGAGCAACATCACAGCGGAAGGAACGTACAAAATGACGCAGCTGCTCTTGGCCATGGTCAATTAGCGCTTGATGAAATGCATGCTCTATCTCCTGAATGCTCATTGCGTCCTGGAGCACGTCAGCTATACTGCATCTTCTAATGGGAAAAGCATACCTCTGCATCCCAAAATGTCGCCAGCACAAGGAGAGGGCTGCATCGTGACTCGTCGTCAAGTTCCAGCACGAATTGGACCAGCTCTCTCAAGGACTCTTCCCACCTGTCACGGGAGGCGCAGTTGACCGAATAGATGAAGCCGTCCGCATTGCTGCGTATAATTTCTTTGATCCGCTCGGCCCACCATGGGTTGTAGTCTCCACCCAGGTCGATGGCCACCATGCTCAAAGGGTGGCGCTTTAAGGTGAAGAGGTTCAGAGCAATTTGGGGGATCTTAACGACAACGCCATCTGGTGCTCCAGCATAGGGTGCGACGTGGTAGAGTAGCGAATGAGTGTCTGCGTCGTCGAGGCCGAGGAGGCTGATACGAGCAGGTGCGTGCAAGCGTCTCCACGGCGCAGAGGGCTCCTTTGAGGTGGTGCCTCCCATCCTATGATGTGGAAAATCTAGATTGAGCTTCTTGAGACATTCGGTATTAGTGGCTGAATCGCTAAGGCGAAGCTGAAGCATACCTTTCGTACTAGCGGTACCTTGATGAGAGGCGCTAAAGCTGTTTTTGTATTAGGGTGTGTTGTGAAGAAGAAGAAGAGAATAAGAAACAAAGGATACAGCCAAAAAGCGTTGGCGCACGTGTTGGTGCCTTCCACTTCCATTTTTGTCCCACATTGGTCAACTAACCGAGAAAAAAGTGCAGATTCACCATCTGTATTTTATTTGAATGGGAGAAAAGGCCTGACGGCTTGATTGGTAGGTTTATGTGTCCATCTACCTCCACATTCAAATTTTGTTTATTCATTCTGGAAAATGCTCTCACGCGACTATCACATGGCTTCCTCAACGCCGCCCAAATGCACGCCTATCCAAATCAAACCAGATAAAGAACAATCAGCTGTCGAGTGTTTTGGATCCCATTAGATAGTCACGTAGAAACATTCTCCTACTGCCTTTGCACTGTCTCTGTTTCAGTAGAACGAGACGCGTCATCAAGCATCCGACGTGTCTGTCAGATCTATAAATTCAAAGAATCAATTAAATCTTAGGAAGAGACGCTTAGAGGGGCATCTAACCATAGCTTAATAGGTTGTTGAATACTCGTAAGATACAACGATGCGGAATTATTTGGCAAGTTCTGCAACTAAGTTAGCGCTTTGCATGATTTGATGAGTTTTTGGTAGGGCTATAGAGTTATGTCAGACGTTTTTAAAGCTGCTATTTGGTAAATATGTTGATTATAATAAGCATGCTTACCCCGTGAAAGCAAGACACATAGCTTGTAGTCATATAGATGATACTTGGGACATGAAAATATTCTCAGTAGCTCGAAACGCTCCATTTTTGTCGTTATAACATACATGCAAGTAATCACGCCCTTCGAGGTAGATTCTCCAAGACACGTGCGTCAATTGATCAGCCAGTATGATCCTGTTCCCCATTGAAGGCAGCTTGGTCACTTGTTCGCGCCTTAGCCATCTTCTGTTTCGTCGCTGTCATTGATATCGTGGATATCATCGCTTTCGTCACTGTCAGTGAGTTCATACTCTTCATTCTCAATGCCAATATCGCCATCCCCTTCGATAGCTTCAGTACCATCTTCTGTGATATTTGAATCTCCGCCACTGTGAGTTTGACGGCAGCTTCGCTTGCGCTTGGTACTTGAAACAAATTTCGTGGAGAAAGTGGAGTTTTTGGAATTCTTTGCCTTCTTCGACGCCAATCCTTTGAAGGGCTTTGTACAAGAATCTCACACTGTAATGTACCTTAGAGATATGGCCCTAGGCTCACTGTGGAGTCATGCTACCGCAGCCTGGCTTTGTACTGACGCATAGCACAAACCCAAGCATATTGGAAAGCACATATGAAGAAAGCTGGGAGCAAGATAGTATCGTGGGAAGCTTGTTCTGGACTATCTCCGAGAAAATATAGCAGCAGAAAATTTTCACAGTACCAGCAATTCATTTCAGGGCAATAGCTGAGCCCGATACTGGTCTACCAGCACAGATGCGCTATCAAGAACATCATAGCGCCTGATAATCAGTTCGAAACAGTCTTAATGACGAGCTTTCGTGAGCTCACTGGGATAACATTTGAGGGGCTTTTCTTCTAATCAGGTGTCCATTAGTGCTGCAGAGGATGAGCTGAAACTTTGTGGTCGACCACAGGAGTACCCTTGTCCGCATTGAGACGCGCAGTATGGATAATGTCATGCTGTTTATCCGAGGTTGGGATAAAGTCGACCCGGTAGGGGTTGTGCTTTGAAGATAATATATGTGTTCTATCTTCCATGTCAAGCACATGACCGTCCCGCGGACGAATCTCATACGCCCAGAGGACGCGTGCAATGATGATGAAAATGCTGGCCTCTGCGACGTAGATGCCCTGGCAGAGACGCCTGCCGAAACCATAATGGTAGTGGTCTCGCGCAAGAGGATCCTTCTGAGTGGCACTGGCAGACGCATGGAGATTGTTATCAAGATGCCGCTCTGGCATGAACAACTCGGGCTTGTCAAAACATTGTGGATCTGTATTCAGCGCTGGCAGGTTTGGTATGATAATGGTTCCGGCAGGTACGCGGCGGCCTCGAAAAATGTCGTCGCGCGTTGCGTAGTGTGGCACTCCTAGATTTCCAATAGGCGACCAGCGGTGCATCTCTTTGATGAGAGCACGCAGATACGGCAGCGAGGGTTCGTCGGCCCACGTTGGGAGACGTCCCCGTCCGACTTTGTCTGCAATCTCTGTTGCGCGTGCGTGTAATTTCTTAGCCGCCAACCCAGACTGTGTGCGTACCTATGCTTTCGGATGTTGACTTACCGGCACGCGCTTTCTGTTGCGCTTCAGGATGAAGAGCCAAAATCTTAAAGACACCGCTCAGCATGGCATCGGTCGTACGCGACCCAGCCTCAATGAGCATGGCCAGGATGTGTATCGCCTGGGTGTCAGTGATACCCTGTTCATTTTGTACCTGCACCCGTACACGTCAGCTGAATGCTTTGTAACGCATTGCTAATCCGGACTTGCCTCAAGTAGCAGCTTGCCGAAACAATTGGAAGATCCTTTATTTGCTTTCGAGTGCGACTTGAGCTGGTCAAAGAAGAGCCAGAGCATCTCGCATTCGCGGTCGACTAGCCGCTTCAGCTTCTTGAGAAAGGGTTGTATCGCCAGAGGGAGTCTCCCAAGTCCAGGGACAAAGTCAATGAGGAGCGTACCCGGCCTGAAGTCTGTGAATCCATTAGCGTCGCAGCCCTTCAGGCTTGAATCAGACATAGTCAAGACCAACACTGCATTTTGAAATCAATCAGACGGTTGAATTCGCTGACGAAAGGATCGTCCAGGCGCTCGATGCGAAGTCCGTACACGACGCTGAAGATTACGCTTATGGTGAAGCGCTGGATGCTCGCGAGGAACTTGTCAGGCTCAGTGTACAGCTCATCTAACAGCACGCAGGACTCGTAGTCTTGATATGTTTGAAACTCTAAGGAGTGCTGCTGGCTGAGTAGATTGTGGTAGAGCTTGCGCAGCATGCGAAACTCGCTTCCTGCCTGGATTGAGAGGAGACGGTGAGGCCAGATGCTCTTCCGGAAATTATCCATGGGTGGGCGAGACGAGTAGATGGCGCTTCTCTTAAGAGTAGTCAGCACCTTTCTGCGATAGACACGAGACCTCAAGCCGCACCTGACGACAAGTGACACCGTCAGACGAAAGGGGAGAGAGGGGTTAGGAGCGCCTACTCCGTCCAGCAATTCTTTGGCAGCGCGTGCTGAGTTTATTATGAGCACCGGTTGCCTGCCAAACCACAGCATGCAGAGATCGCTCCATTGCCCCCTGATCTTCAGGAGTGTATCATATGAATTGGAGCGCAAGCCTCTAGCCATGGAGACATTTCCGATCAATGGCAGTGGTACAGGCCCATCGTGCAGGTCCTGGGCTCGACGGCGAAGCGACACCCACAACACAGGGCCTACAGCAAGGAGCAGGAGCAGAAGAGAATTGAGCATATTCACAAGACAAAGTTGGTTTGCTCTGGGTCAAGGTCAAGGGGATGAACTCGCATCCCAGCATCGTGAACACCTGAAGCCTCGTCCTTAGTCCAAAGCAGAGCAGTCCAAGTCGCTTTGTCACTTTCGTCGACAAGTACGTCTAGGCGTACAGGTCACAAGGAATGATGCCGACTGCGAGCGGGGTACAAAGTGCGGCCGACAAGTCAATCCTCCACTTCTTGTATCTGCAGACAACAGAGACATGTGTGCCAATCCCGTTTCAAATATAGGGACTAGCTTGGGTAACGAGCAACAAGAATGAGCTGGTTCGAACGCCGCCGATCTGCGGCCGAGGCCACGGATCGGCGCGTCTTACGCTCAGAAGAATTGGCCCCAAGTTCAATACCCAACAGAAGCCACCTTCGTCCATCTATTGGGCCCTCAATTACGCCAAAAATGCAGATCGAACGCCACTTCCCCGCGCAAGGTTGAGACAACTACAGGAGGAAGAGATTTGGCTACTTTTCGTCCAAGCGGTCTCTCGAGAGTCAGAAAGTACGTGTGTAAATTGGGATGTACTGCTACAGATGAATTCATGTTCAAGGTCAAGCAAATGCTGCTACAGATACGACACTACCACCACCTTACCCATTTCCGCATCCATAGGGACAAAGGCGTCAGGACGAGCATCCTCGGCGGCAGTCTGGCGTTTCGATACGTCTGCAGCGCTAACACCTTTTCCGCGTCCTATCGAGCCAGCATGAATAGCATTGGTAAAGTCGTCTCTGTGCATGAATATGAGGCTGGCCTTGGAACGAAGGCTTGAGTAGATGCAGCCCCTGGATTTTAATAACTTTCAAGTATTCCCGAGCCTTGCCTACTATTGCCTGTGTGCGATGTTTCCCATACTTGCAGAATGTCTTGATGCTTCTGCAAAGCTCAAAGTCTATCCAAAACCAGCAGTGGCATGCCAAGCAGACAGCAAAAGCTATATCGTGCCGGAATGGCAAGGGTAAAGCAATCAGGTTGGGGTAATTATAGATAAAGTCGTCTCTATTCTAATAGGTAGAAATGTTGTTGTTCCTTGTAAGGTGCCAGGAGGGGTGATATTGACCACTTGTGTGGGCTAAGGGCTCGACTTGTATTAGAACGAGAAACAATGCCTACGGAGAGATTCCAACTAAACACATTCTTGGCGCCCAGCACCTAATATCTTAAGGCTCAACATATTCCAAAATCCTGTATTACTATCTAAGCAGAGGTGACAACAGCGGTGGAACAGGAGCGTTGAACGCAAAATGGGAGGCGTGAACGTGGACATGGGCGCCATGCGACGACTCGCTGTAAGTTGTGAACAGCGAGGTGTATGGTGAAGGTCAAAGTTGGAATGGCGTTGAAATCGGACAAATCGCTGCGCTGAGTGGCGGCTCACCCACTGGAGGAAAATAACTCTAGAAGCAGGAACACCAACATGCTCGACTTAGCGAAAGGCCACAAAGCGGGCCTCGCAACTCTGCCTGAGGGGCCCTCGGTTGTGTGGGTTGTGAAAGGCAGCGTGGAAGGCGTCTAAGGATACGAATTGTCAGCTACATCTGCCGCGCGTGCAGCCCAAATGGCAGCATGGCAGCAGAAGACTTACTTGCACGCTGACCCGTCGAGTCAGTATTGCGAAACACCAGAAGGTCGCAGGTTCGCTGATGCTCAATGTAGAACCACTTGTGTCGGTCGTTGGCGTGGAGGAGCTGATTCTCGCTGACGCCATCTGGGTGGACTGTGTCGCCCTTATGGACGTCGAGTTCTGGGTCTATGGTGGTAAAGTCGCAGAGCGCGAGCGGCCAGTCGTCGTTCGGTCCAGTGAGTGGCCTCCACACGCTACGGTACAGGAGCGTAAGCTTTGTCAGAATCGATGAGCACGAGACAGTTGAGGGGCAAACTTTATCATGTCAAACTCCTTGCCTTCAAAATACTTGTCCTGGCCGGCAAAAGAACTCTTGAGCTGCAGCAAAGCGCCGAGTGGAGTGTAGTCGCTATGAGCAAGACGCGCAGGCTGCTCGTGATTGGCAAGCATTTTTTCCGTCGAAGGAAATCTTTCGTCACGGGTGCGAACCTGTCAAAAGACTTGATCAGTAAGGCTGGCAAGTGCAGGAGCTCGTCAGTGCCGACAAACGAGGAATTCGATAGGCTCTATCCTTCGATACTCGGGGAATTGGCGCGAGAGGAGGCGCTCAAGCTCGTCCAAAAAGGCACCTTCGACAGAGGCCGGATCAAGCAGCGCAGCTTTTGCATCAAGGGCTATTTCATGCTGAATAACGCAGAAGCCGTTCAACTCCAGGCTGAAATGTTTGTCAGCACCAATGTCATGGATTGTGACGTGCTCCTCCTGGGCAAGCAAGTTGCTGCGCTGGATCTCGTCGCCTCGAGGCGGCTCAAATTCCACGTGGTATGGCTTTTCGACCTGATACAAGTCGTCGCGCTTCAAATACAATATTGTCGTCTCGACTGCCATGATTCCGTCTTCTTTCGATGGTGGTGTGGGTGCTCAAAATTTCACATGTGCAGCGTGAAAAAGCTGCTTTGATCAACACCGTTAAGATCAGGATGTAGTGGAGGACATGACAGGAGTGCCCCACGTCTGTGACGATGATTTGAAAGCATGCCACTGGGCAATACTGCAGCATGCAGACAGCCGAGTATTGCAAGGCTTACTGTAGCACATGTAACAGGTGGACAAGATGGAACACTGCATACGAGACCTAGATGCACAATAATCCTAGGTCGGGCGCGCAAATATTGCCTGTGTGATGCCCACAGCCAGCTGCGCTGCGCTGAGAAACAGAGAAAGACCTCCAACGACCAGGACGGCCCAGAAGGTGTACCACTGGAGCGGATTCCTACGGTCCCGCCAGAGGTCCAGAAACTCACTGGGCTGTTGACGAAGGTTGAAGCGCTGCAGTTTGGCGAGACGCTGTCCGAGCAAGGGAAAGTCGTCTTGAGAGCTGTATGAGCCCTGTTCTTGAAGAGAGCCGTCAAAGCTCAGACACGTGACTGGCCACAGGCCGTCCGGCAATGCATGCAGACGTCCCTTTCTCTGGGTACACAGCAGTTCCAAGAGAGGATCATACAGATCCCTCTCTTCCATCCTCAGCCTCCTCAGAGCGTTGTTGGCAAGTCTTCGAGAGGAAGATTTCTGGGCGAATAAGACGCGATAAGACATCAGAGTCTCCCGAAGGAGCCGTTGGTGATGCGGAGAACATCCTTCTGGAGCTTCCTTGTTTGGTCCGTACAGCTCACCGATCACTCTTGATACCACAAGGTCAGTCAACTGGCTTGGCCATCCACCAACTGCAAGCCGAGATTTCTCGGATACATCGGCATGCTGACTTACCGGCTCTGTATCAAAGCGCTCGATGGATCTTTTTCTCCAACCTGGCCAGCTAGTATGGCTAACACGCAAAACGACGGAAACATGAAAACGGACATCTTTCGCTCGATTGGGTCAAAGTCTAAATGGCTGGCCAAATCCTTGGCCCACACAAGCCGAATCTTGGCAATGTCTTTCAGACAGGCATAATTCAGGCAGGAGACGTCCAGCGCAGCGGCTTCATCAGCATCCTCGAGTTCCCCAATTCGATGCTGCCACCGAGTGGTGGGCATGCCCAGGTGGAATTTCCTGAAGATTGCCGAAATGGGCCTTTTTGCATATTCGGGCCTAAGGCTGGTAGGTTCAATTGAGTCGTGGAAGATGGCAAAATTTGGACCAGCCGATGGCGCCTCGAGTTCACTGAAGCTCAGGTTTGGGCGCAGAGACATGGACGACCAGCTGATGCTTGCAAAGATAAGTACACAACACTGCTCGCGAGCTTCCTCGGGAATTTCCGCTCGGAAAATCCGGTCGCAGATGTCCTCAATGCTTGTCTCGCGATCGATTGCTTCCATGCTAGTTCCAATCTTGAGCAGCAGCGACCAGCAAGCTGATATTGATTTGGGACCGTCTCTTCCAAAGGCATTCCACAGTGGGGTGTACCTTTCACTCAGTAGAGGTTCAAAACATGATTCCAGATAGCGGCAATATGTTCGAAAACCGGGGTATTGTTCAATAATCTTGTCTGAAAGCCCAAATGCCGCCCGCATGAAGCTCATATGATCATGCCGTAGATCAGAGGCCTGAGAGAGATGCAACTGTTGCATCTCTACATCAGGGGAATCTTGGTTTGGAGCCCAGGTGGCATTCATTCTGACATCCAGCCAACACAGTGTCTGAGGTAGATGCCATTGTATCAAAGAGAACCGCATCTTTTGGGTCATGATAGCGGCCAGACCCTATCTTGAATCATCTTTACCAATCAGTGAAGACCCCGGGCAAAAAGCCAGGTAAGCAGGGGAGACTCGACGGGAATGCAGCCCGTCAATACATAGCACAAGCACTGACTCGCACGGGTATGACAGAGTGTCCGACTCCTCTGAGAAAGAGAAAGAGAGAGACAGCTTTTATTGACGGGTCAGATGCAGGCTCGCGTTGGTCTGGATCAAGCTGGGGTCAGGTTGCTTGCTCAGCTGTTATCAGGCATCCCAATGGAATGGGATGAGATGCATGTCAAGTGGATTTAAAGAGCCTCGTCGAGCTGAAGGTCATGTAGTGCAACCAATTCGGAGGGTTTCGTGCATTCCCTCCCTCCCCTATCAGGTCTGAACGCTGGGAGGCAGAGCAGATAAAAGCCCAACTGGCTCAGCAAAAAGCCAACTGCGATCCATTGCACCACACTCTACAGAATTTCTCTTCCCCAATCTACGCGATCAGTGTGAGCTTTCCTTTGCCATTTCAATATACACAATCATGCTCTTGGGAACTGTGACTGACATTGTGTTCCCTTCGCTCCAGCATCAAGAAACTTTGCAATTCACCTCAAAATGGATTCTGCGCCCGAGTCGTTGCGGCAGCCGTGGTTGTCGTGGTATCAGCCGGGACAATACCATCTTCTGGGAGCACAGCAAGGCCAGATAGTGGTGGCACCTATGGGCAAACAGGGCAGTCGCCCTCAGCAAGTTCGCAAGGTCGACCTTTCCGCCGACAAAGAAACCAAGCAGAGTGGGTAGAATATGCCTTGGACGAGGTGAGTAGTACTCGGCCAAGGACTACATGGCAGGGTCGCTTGTTTCAAGGAATAGATTGTGTGCCAGAGCCACAATCTACGTGTCATTTTGAATTGCTATCTCAGTATCTGCTACTTTCGAATGTTACTTTCAAATTGTCAACGCCATTCGATGCAAATCAGTCTGTCGTACGCCATCTCCGTGCTCGCATTGCCGGCCTCGGACGTGCGGACATGCACGAGCTGCTCTGCTTCTTCTCGTTTTGCAACTGCTTCCCCAATGCTCCTAGGGTCCTGTTCGAGAGCTTCTGAAAGCTTGAAGAGCACCCTTGCGTGCTCAGCCACCATGGTTTGCTTTCGGATGTCGGTCACGAACAAGGCATCGCGGAGATGTTTTCTTTATTACGTCACGTCAGTCATATCCAAGTATAGCGCGGGTGTCCAACTTACATAGCAGCTTCCACTGAGCCTCTGTCGAGAGCGACACAGCCCAAGCGATACATACAGGATCCATTGAATGGGTCACTGCGCATCTGATCACCTTTGAGCCATAGGTTCTGAGCCTGCATGTAGTGAGATTCCGCTGCGTCGTAGTTAAGATCGTGGCGTTCGATATTGCCGAGCGCAAAGTGTACACTATCCAAGTCAGCTTGAATCAACTAAACAAAGGAGAGCCTTTGGTACTGACGATGCAGCCACGGCCCAGCTGAATGGTTCTTCGGTTTCAGCCAATCTCAGAGCCTTGGTGATAGTTTCTCTGGCCAATTGCGTTTGTCCGTGCCAGAACAGGATTGTGCCATAACTACAGGTTGTGTCGGCAGGGAGGTCCCAGTCCTTATCATTCTGAGTTTCTGCCCAGCTCGCAAAATGCTCTCGAGCCAGTCGATGCCATTCTAGAGCTGTCGAGAAATCGTTGGCCGTAGCGATTCCCATTGCAGCATTCACAGCCGCCCAGGTCGACTCGCGTGGATTGAAAGGATCGTCTTGACTACGAATATTGTACGATCTGCGAAGCCACTCCACGCCCTCATCGGTCCTACCAAGGAAAACCAATAGCTGGCCTCGATGAGAGGTCAATGAGCCCCATAGCCCAATATCCTGCTCCTCCTGAGGCAAAGACTCCAGAGCCATGTTATTGATTGTAATGAGATCTTCCAGCTCAGCGTGGTTGTTGCGCTCCAGGAGGTATCTTTTTGTTGTTTATCAGTGAACCTGTCTTTTTAAAAATCAGATTTGACAAACGTAAATGGACACATACCGCTGACACATGTTGTTGAGATCGCAGTAGAGTGGCATAGCAGTGAAACGTGCGTCGGATACCTTCTCCTCACGAAAACAGTCCTTGAGATTAATCACGTGTTGCAAGTACGTCGCACAGCGGTCCCACTGCAGGTATAGCGTGGCGACCTCTGTATCTCGTCGTGGAAAGGCTTTTGCAACTAAGAAGGCTGCATCACGAAAGGAGGATTGCCTTTGTTCGAAACTCAGAAAATGCTTGAATGACTTCTGAACCAGACGATGAAGCGAGAAAGTGCGCGAAATCCTGTCCCTCTTCACGAGGGAGAGTGTAAGCAGAATCTGAAGTGCTTCAGTGAACCTGGGAGATGTTTCAGTTAAGTGCATGCGTTTCCTGTGCGAGTCTGCCTACCGGGGCGAATCCAAGCAAAGTCGAAGTGATTCTGGAAGGTCTGCTGAATCTTCAACTTCAAAAAGCTCCTGAGGCATGTTATCCGACTCAAGAAATGACATGATTGCCAGAATGGCATGGCTGTCTGATGGCAAGGACCGGAAGGACATGTCCCACAGAGCGTTGATGGAGCGATTGCCAGATATTCCGTGCACTTCGGAAGGATGCTGATCGTAAAATTGTAAAAATTCTGTCACAGTCAGTGCTCGCTTATGTATCAGGCCAGCCATGACTGAAATTGCCAGAGCATGCCCGCCCAGCTTTTGGGACAGTTGTTGAGCTGAGGTGATGTCGTCGTCTCCTAGTTCTTCTCCAATCTCTGTTGCCAGGAGATGAAGGAGGAATGCGAGACCCTGTTCACTGTTCCAATTCGGAATTTCCATCCCTCGATCCGCCAATTCTAATCCAAATGCAGGATTGCGAGTTGTGATGATGGCTTGGCCGCGGTTACTGAGAGGCCAATACTGCTGAATCAGATCCACGTCAACCGCATTATCGTATATCATCAGCCAGCGGGACTCTTGGTCGAGTTAGTGGATGAATGCTATTTCTTTGGAAATATTGACTTACCAGTATTGTGCAGCCAGTCCAGCACTAGGATATGGTTCTCTTCATCATCGCCACGTTGCGCACCGGGTAGCTTCAAGCGAAGAGCGACATTGGTGAAGCTTTGTCTCAGACTCACCAGTTTCTCACTGTGAATCCAGAATATAGCATCGACCTCGCGGTTCTGTACCCTTCTCTCCGCGTATCTGAGCGCTACAGTGCTCTTACCGACGCCACCAAGACCATGGAGGGCCAGCGAAGAGAATTGTGCCTCCAGGTCGGTCTTGGCAAAGAATTCCTCCATCTTGTCTATGACATCGGTGCGATCAAAGAAATGAGATGTTCTGGACGGTAGGACCATGCAGCTGATTCTGGCATTATCGGCCGACGATGAAATCGTATCGTTGTGTCCTGGCGACGGGGTGTTGGACAGTCCTTGAACAGGAGGAGTTGCCGCGTTCGCGCTTGGCCCTTCTCTCTTGAGTCTCTCACTATTTGACTGTTCCTCTCTGACGACAAATTTAACAAGCATCTCTGACCGGAACGAAAATTCCTTGATATGCTGGATTGTTTCATTAAATTGTCTATCCAGTGTCTCCCAACCGCCGTTCTTGTTGTGAGCTGGACGATAAATTGAATAAGCCTGGGTGCCGACGAGGAGCAATTATATGCTATGCTGGAAACTTACAGAATTTTGAGTGCTCTACCGGCACATCATTGCGCAGTAGACTCACAACGTCAGAGAGAAATCCCAGAAGCGCAATGCCTGACTCGAGGCAACATTCTTTGAGCTCGCTAGAAAATGACTCTGATTTCGACAGGCAAGAGTTCAAGACGCCGACGTTGTTACAGACTTCACGAATCATTGGAAGCACGTGTTTGATGGCAGCTTCTTCTTCCAACAGTAGCTCGGAAAATGTCTTTCAGCTTATTGCCATAGCACGAGATGTAGAATGAGCTACGTACCTTAATGGCCAGGCCAGTGAAGTTCCAGATTGGGGACGAAGTTGTGTTCGCGCAGATTTTGGGCAACCAGAGGTTGACAAAAGTCTTCAGTTTGAGCAAGCTTGGTGTGAGCATAGACAACTCGTGTTGAGTAGATTCATTGTGGCGAGAATCGTTCAAAAGCGCCTGAAGCGATTCCCAGGACTCGTATGCCTCGATCTGGCTCTGATCGTAACGCTCGAGGCGACGAATGCGCGCCTTCACTTCAGTCTCCCACTGAAGCAAGAGTGCTCCCTCGCTAGATGCTGTTAGCTAGGCCAAACTACACTGCTGTCAAAGAACTTGGAGCAGCTCGTACATCTCACGCGCTTCCATCGTGCAATGACGTTGCTTTTGCAAGATCTGAGTTGAAATGTCAAAGGAGAGAAGAAAGTGGTGTGGCGAATGGGGTAGGGCGCTGGAATATGCTTCCTGTCTCGCTTACGTGTCTGCATGGTTGCAACCGCTGCGGTAAAAGTTTCCTCTGGAAGCATCACGTGGCATTACTCTACCCCTACCTCCGCCTATGGCTAGACCACTGGAGGTACGACTCTTGCATGCTAGATAGGAGGTAGATTTTATATGAATTCAGGTTCATTAAGGATTATCAGCTGACAACGTCTTCTAACTTTAAGTTGTTCTAATTCGTTTTCTGTATCTGACCGCAACCTCATTAGCTGACATCGTGCCTATCCTTGGACCAAGAGAGGACCTCTACCCACTTGCAATACCCCCAGGAAAAATGTATCACACTGCTTGAGCCTGAGACTGATTCATTTCGTGGGGCTCAATGGCGCCAGCTCGCCGAGCATTTTGCTAGAACGGAACAAAAGAATTAGAGTAGCCTAAATTATATCTCAGACTCGATCCATAGCCATTTACTTGATATAGTAACGTGGTACAGCTGGTCCAGCTGTGATCATCTCTGAGAGCGCTCAAACAATGGTGAATCTCACGTCCCTGCATCAGATCGCTAATACAGTATGAAATTGAATTCAATCACTACGGAGACGAATTATCGACGCGTAGCTAATGGCGGGTTACTTATGACCACGAGAAGGAAGAATGCTATATTTTCCCTGATGTTTGCTGAACATCGATCAGCTCTGTGCCTGGAGCCTTATCCAGCTGCGGTTCTGTGCCGCGCACTGCAGCCAATTGTTCGAATGCATATGCCACGTTGAGCAAAACACCTTCAGAAAAAGCCTTTGAGAAAATTGTCAACCCGTATCTACGCCCTCGGTTAGCTCATGATTGGACCTCTGAGGATTATTCAATTTTACTTACGGCATTCCAGGCGCCCTGCTCACGAGACCATTCTCATACTCAATCTGAGTGTCGGCAGGGAAGAAGCCCAGGGGAACGGACATGATGGGATAGCCCATCTTGGCGGCCAGATCGTTTGCAATGCCCCAGTCAGACGGCGTAACAAGGAGGTCAAGGCTGTGCTTGTCCAAAGCGCTCAAGATGCCGCCTTCGCCGCCAAAATAAAGCTCTTGCTTGACCATGTGCACATATTTCGAACTGTCGACATCTATTCCTTCGGCTTGGGTCCAGAGGAACTTCCCAATATCCCGCTCTGGGTATTTTTCAGCAGGGAAAGACTTGGTGAAGGCGATCAGGTCTTGGGTAGAACTGATCTTGTATGGATTCTTGTCAAGTTTTTCGATATATTGGACAAGGTCTCTCTTGAACTCCGACGACCTCACAATACCCCTGACTTGCTCGTTGAGTTCCTTGAATTCGTCTGCAGCAGGGAAATTGGCGTTGTCGATGATTTTGGCCCCCGCAGATGCCAATGTTTTCAACGCGAGCTCAAACGACCTGCTGACGGGCGAGGACGGGTCAGCATCGAAGGCATTTCGTGGTACGCCAATGCTGATATTGCTGAGGTCAACGCTTCGGCAGAATTGGGTGTAGTCAGGTATCGGATCTAGCGGAATATTCCAAGTTCTCTCATCGTCCTCACTCCGACCCGCCATGAAATTAAGAAGATGGGCGGCGTCCTTGACGTTTCTAGAAAGAGTACCCACGACGTCCTGACGACTGGATATTGGTATTGTGCCGTCATTTGCGACAAGGCCACGAGTCGGTTTCAGACCAACGATATTGCTGAACTCTGCAGGGCTTGTGATGCTTCCAACAGTCTGACAAAAGGCGTTTAGATTCCTCAGGGTCTAATGTGAAAGATCGGAAAGCTCACCTCAGTGCCTAGAGCGGCAATGCATAACCCCAAGGCAGTGGCCACAGCCGAGCCAGCACTACTTCCAGAGGGCGAGGATTGTGGGTAGTAAATGCCCAATGTCTGGCCACCCCTTGGACTCCATCCGTCAGTGATATCGAGGCCTCGAAAGTTGGCCCATTCCGAGAGATTGGTTTTGCCCAGGATCACAGCACCGGCTGCTCGTAGTTTGCAGATCACAGAAGACTCATTGCTGGGCTTTGCTCCAAGGAGCGCGAACGATCCGGCCGAGGCGTCGAGTCTGGCATCGCTCGTTACAATGTTATCTTTGACAAGTATTGGAATACCGTGCAGAGGTCTGTGAGGCTTCAGGTTAAGTGCTCGTCATGCGGGAATAAGGATTTGGGCAAGCTTTGAACGCACCCGCGACGTCCTTTGCGGACTTTTTCCTCGTCCAGCTCTTGAGCTATCCCAAGTGCATCTGGATTCACTTGAAGAACGGCATTCAAATCCTCGACTTGGTCGATTCTCGCCAGATAGGCCTTTACAAGATCGACAGATGTGAAAAGACCTGACTCAAGACCTTGGGCAGCAGTCTCAATAGATAGCTCCCGCACAGGCGGTAGGCCACCACTGTCTGAAAGAGACATGATCAAGTCTGAAGAAGCGCAAGTTTGAGGAGCTAGTATTGGCCTGAGCTTGCGTGGAAAGAGGACATTAGATTGATCACGCCCCGGTACAACAATCTTGACGGTACATACTGTAGTACTGAGTGGAGACTCATGCAAATAAAACCTGCGAGGAATAATTTGCCAGCATTCATTAGAATCCTGGTCAGCCTAGAGGAATCACAAACATCAAAGGCAGCACTGCCCCGTTGACAAAGCGTCAAGCTGTTTCATTCATTCCAGATGCAGGGACGAAAAGGCTTGCTCTGGACCGCGGGGAAATGGGAATTTTGTTCCCACTTTAAGTGAATTCTCACCGAAGAGCATCGGAGTTGTTAGGGTGTGCATAATATGCCAAGCTAGGTGTGTCCGTTCAGCACAATCTGTATTCCATGTCAAGGTGATACAGAAAGCAATATGCGATATCTGCCGGCGGTGAGAGGAAATGAGTAAAATCCCCATTCACAGAGCGTGAGATGCTACAGCAAGAAACGACTGTTGCACAAGGCATGCAGCACGAGATGCACGCACGACATAGAGAGGCTCGCAGGCTTCTACCTTCCACAGAGCGACAATGCACTTGCACCGCTGCAATCGATCGCTCGAGACCACCTTCATGTCAAGTGAGAAGCATGCTAGCCATCAGAAGCGCGTTGTCGGTTCCGAAGCCGACTCATGGCTGTGGGATGGGTGGCAATGGGATCTAAGCCATTCAAACGATGCGACAGGCGTTCCAGATGACCGAAAGATGGCCCTGTCTTGCGACATTGCCCGCGTTGAGATTGATACGGCCAAGACGGCTCTTGTCATCATTGATTTGCAGAATTTTTCGTTGAGCAGCGCATTCGGCTTGGAATGGACGCCAGCAATGTCGACTGTACGAGACAATCTGCTTGATTCCGCCATTCCTGCCTGTCGGAAAAAGGGCATCCAGACCATCTGGCTCAACTGGGGACTGACAGAGAAGGACCTGACTGAACTTCCTCCCAGCATCGTGCGACTATTTGGTTGGCAGGAAAATTGCACCGATGATGAGCTTGCGCGCCTGTGCAAAGATTCCTCTGCGAGCATCCCGTTTGGGGAGACTCTTGCGCGTCCATGTCCAGGCGTTGACATGGGCAGGGTCATCGCCGAGGACGGAGCAGTAGTGAGGGCTGGACGTGCTTTGATGAGAGGCACATGGAACACCCAAATCCACCGTGCATTTGGTGCTGCCTTTGAAGAGGGGCTGCGCGTCTCCAAGCCGGACGTGTTGCTCCACAAGAATAGGCCTTCGGGCCTATGGGACTCATCGACAGAGTGCAGCCAATTTCTCCAAGCTAAAGGCATCCAAAGCCTATTGTTTGCCGGCGTCAACACCGACCAGTGCGTCATGTCAACCATGCAAGATGCACAAGCCAGAGGCTTTGATGTCATCATGCTCAAAGACGGCTGCGCTACAAGTAACCCAGACTTTACGAGATGTTGTGTCGAGTTCAACTGTAACTCTGCAATGGGCTTTGTATCGAGCTGCGAGGCCTTGGCTCGTGCAGCTCATCTTTGATCCCCATGCTGTCCAAGAGGGATTCTGAGCAAGTTGATTGAGTTTTTGCCACAACCCAAGTCATTGACTTCTTCGATCAAGAGAGAGATTATCATGATGCGAGTGGCAGACCCCACGCTTCTAGACAGGAGAGAATCTTGACAGTACAGCAGAGCGAGCAAGCAGCCTCTGGGTACGCTGTCTGACAACTTTATTACCCCGTTCTCAGTGGTATAGATACAGTTTTGCACAGCTACGAATGCGCTCAGCGCTGCCAGCCAATACTTCAAGTTCAGTCATTCTCGATCGGACGGACTTGATTCTACTAGAGCGGCCGAGCGCATATCCAGTTGTCCAATTGCTTATGCCTTATACTGTCAGGCATAAACAAAGACTGAAAGAGACAGGCGACAATGAGAACTCAAGGGCTACTGGGAGGAATCGCTAGGGAGAATTGGAATATGTGCAAATGCGCGAGGATCAAGTCTTAAAGCTGATTGACCTAGCAATTACTGTCGACCAAAGAAATCAAACATCTGATCGTGACAGTCTTCCTAGCGTGGGGTATATCTTGATTTGAATCCTTGACCAGACGCCACCCTCTCGACAGAAAAGACGGCGCTGCAAATGAGGTATACCCACAGAAATGGTTAAAGTTCAGAAAGAATATAGATATCTAAGCTGACAGAGCTAGTACAAACTCCTATTGAGCGAGAGCGGCAGCATGCTCAAATTTCTGGGATCAGAATGAATTCAATATTAGTGGCAAGGCTAGGCAATCTGCTGATCTTAGTGTCTGTATTCCGTACCTATGGGTCAAATGCATGGCATCTGCTTGAAAGACAGGGCGAGATAAGCATAAGGCCAGCCAAAAGACAGCGCTTCTTCTTTTAGGAATGCTCATCATCTCATATGAAATTAATGGCATTGCGTTTCAGTCCATGTTCATCCACGGCTCAAGGCAAATCTTGTGAAGCGCTTTTATTGAAGACTCTTGCCAAAGTGATGCACGAGCCCTTTACGTAGTATATTCGCTTGTTTCCTTGCAAAATCAGCTCGTCAGACAGCACTTGCCACTTTGCCAAGCAAATAATGAAAGCTTGAATTTGCGTCAAATCCAGGACAAACAAATGTTTCTTTATCCAACAGAGAGCATTAGCGCGCCGCCCTTGAATATCTTCAGATTAAATCTGGAATAGTATTGAAAGGTGGGATGCGCTGCCTCGGGTACACTATCCTGATTGGGGGCTGGCTCATCTGGCGAAGCTTTTATACACGTAGCGCTTTGCAGTGCACGGAGCTGGACGGACAGCCAATTGCGCAAATCAAATCGAGCCTTTCAAATTTGGGCTATTCAATCTACATTTTAAATTTATGAAAACCCTTTGGTGTGGCTATCTCGAAGTGCAAATAAAAGGTCTCAAAAGATCAAATACCAGCCGCATCTGCTCTCCAGAACGATACAATATACCATCGGGAGCTGCGAGTCAAGACAATGCCGCCGCGCAGTGCGACTTTTGAGCAGCGCTCCTTTGTCATTGACAGACCAGGCAGCCTCGTAACCTTCGCCATGCCGGACCCGCACGAGTCGCTCACTCTGGGCCGCACGGTCATTGTCATCCCGCCGGGCAGCCAATGGACTCCCGAGCCGCACTGGCATGAGGAGCACGTTGAGTTTTTTGCCGTCAGAAAGGGCAGTGTGAGACTCGTCGTCAACGGGCAGAGTCGCATTGTGCAGCCCGAGGACGGAGTGCAGCGCATTGAGACGTACGATGTGCATGACTTTTGGCGAGCTGATGTTGGCATGCCAGGCGGCGAGAAGCCAGACCAAATTATAGATGGAGATGTGATTGTTGAGGAGTGGACTGATCCTGGTAAGTCGCGTCATTCATGGCCAAGTCAGGTTGTCCATTGCAAACGGCTGGGGGAAAAGACATTTAGCTAACAGCAGATGGTTTCGTTCCTGGCCGGTCCAGTTGATGGGTTGAAGGAAGTCTTCTTTCGTAATCTCTTCTCCGTCTTGATCCAGAGCCCGAAGCCGCTAGACCTGAAGACACGAGTGCAGCTTCTAATGGTGCAGGCACTCGGCGACAACTATCCTGTGCTCGGGCCATCAGAGGCGCGTATCTGGCAGCCATTCACGCATGTGGTGCTGTTCTTTGCCATGCTTGTAGGGGGCTGGCTGGGTTTGAGGCCATGGTACGATGAGTTCACGCCTCCCAAGTTACGGACCGTGGCGGCAGGGGCAACAGGGAGTGTTACAGGTAGTGCAGAGAATAGAGCCAAGCAAAAATGAAGACCATAATTTGAAGATGTAAGCACGAATTTGAAAGCGAGTCAAACGCGGACGCGAATGAGCCTCCATTCTGGTTCCCAAGGAGAGATTTGGTTCGTACAAAGTATCATTTCTTATATTCCAGCACACAGACACGGCCTGTAAATTGTTTTTCGCTACCCTCCATGCTTGAAAGGGGCCTATGTGCTACTTGCTCCCATTCCGTAAATGAAAACTACAACAGAAAGGACCGGCGTTACAGCTTAGAGCGCGCAATGTCAGCCATTGGGCCCAGCTTCTCCAAGACGACTTGCTCGAGCGACTTGCTGCCATTGTACTCGAGAAACGATTCAATGGATATACTGTCGACCTTGTCCTTTTGGTCTGCCGGCCGGGCCTCCCATTGGCGACGGATCTCGGCCTCACCACTGCGCCACTCTCGCATTTGTTCTCCAATCCACTGGCTTGCGGCTGCGGCAACTTGGCAGAGATGCCCATCCATAGGCAGCGTATGCTGGCCGCCGTCGATGATGACTTCGCGAACGCGGCCTGCTGAAACACCTCCGCTACCACCCGGGCCAGAGCCTGTGCGTTGCAGGCGATCTTGACGAATCTCTGATACAGACGACGGCGAGTCGTTGCCAATAACATATAGAACCGTCGGTCGTAGATGCTGAAGCTTAAAGAATATTTCTGGAGGCTCTGGTCGGTAGAAAGGGAATTTCCAGAGGCCGTCTGGCTGAATGTCGGGTACGTCTATGCGATCCTCGTATGTCACCTTGTCAAGGCCGTTTACGCCGACGGCGCGGAAGTTTGGTTTGAAGATTAGGGCTACCTCGGCATGCTTCGGTGTCGCCGTTTTGACCTCTTTTGAGCCACATCCAGGATCTGCGTACACGTAGGTATTGTCCAGCAGCGCCTGGACAGCTCGCGGATCCCACCTCCCATAGAATGGACTTTTACGGACGGCGGCCTCGGCAGCTTCCTTTGACGGATAAGTCTCTTTGCGTCGCGACATGCCTTTGGCCTGCTGCAGAGATTGCTTGGGCTCTAGCCCGCGGTATATTGCTGGCTCAAGCATGATGAGTGAAGTGAAGAGACGGGGATGCATTATGGACAAGTATGCGCTGGAAGGCCAGTCAGCTGTGGTACAAGCAACGGGTGAGCCAAAGATTACATTTGAGCAGCTCCCATTGAGTGGCCGAGACCGACTAATGGTCTGGGCATCTCCCTTGCAAAGTGGTTGATTATGCAGAAGAGGTCACGAGAATGGTCCCACCAGCTATCTGGATGCCAGGTCAACAATTTCCTCACACTGGGCCAACCCTGACATGTTTGCCATATTTGCCACGTTTGCCATGTCTGCCATGCGAAGAGAACAACAGCACAAGAACACAAGAACGCAAGAGCGCAAGAGAGAGAGAATTTCTTACTGTGGTTACCGAGGTGGCCTTCGTTGAGCACTGCACTCTTGCCGACACAGTACATGTCGGCAGTCCATATTGCACGTATGCGAAAGTCGTTCTTGGCTGCTGCAGCAAGCACCTCGTCAAACAGAGGCTCATACAGCTCCTTGATGAACCCAATGCCGCCAGCCGCAATAATGGTCACATCGTCAGGCCCAGGCGAGCGGTTGTTGTGCGGGACGTACTGCTTCACGTCAAGCAGCGGGATAAACGCCTCTTCCGCCGCACCCTGCGCGTACTCACGAAGATGCTGGCCGGGCACATGGTGCGTGACGATCTGGAAGTTTGCTGCACTCATGACGGGCCGCCGCGTGAGAACAGACTGGGGCCACCATGAGCTTGCTTTGAGGCGTCAGAATAACTCTGCGAGATAATACTCCAACTTGCGAAAGAGTGTCAAGGGACACGAACGACTACGAATCGCGAGGCACTCGGTTATGCAAACACGAGGACCGAGTTTGGCGCTGCACAAAGCGTTTCGGTGCTAATGCACGCCGCGGATAAAGCAACGTGCAGCCGCAGAGCTTATATTCTGCCGCCATCAACCAAACATGGCCTTTGCAAGTCAACACAATGACACTGTGCAAGGGATCTTTACTGGACCACGTCGACCCTTGACATTCCCAAGTATTGCATGCGACTTCGTGTGTTGCTCACCAGAATTAAGCTTGGGCCATGGAATGAATCTACATATGCAGACCTTGCTATAACAGACAGCCAGCGTATTCGTACCAATAAAAAAGTCATCGGCCGGCCTTGCTGTAATAGATCGTGAGCGCATATGCATCAAAATAAAATATCAAAGGAGTGGTTGTGAAATACACAGGCCAAACCTACTGGGGCAGATAGCAAGCGTATATTCAAGACGAATAGAGCCAAAGGAGCAGTTGTGAAACCGCAATAAATTGCATGACGCTGGAGTCTCGGCTTCGCACTTGTAATCAGCGTAAGCAAAAACAACTACGTAGTTCGACGCGGCGGCAACAAGGAACAGGTTGGGAAAATAGCTCTTATACGGGGCAACGTGACTACATGCAAGCACCTCCTATAGATCCAAACGCATTACTTCGGTTCCCTCTGACCGGACTTCCTCTGCTATTTTCCGCCAAAATCTACTACTACACAGTCTCCAATGCCTGTTGATAACCAAGGGCAGGCTCCGACACATGTTCCAATGCGCCATGGCTTAAACGTCAGTATCAAGCCTTAGCTCACTCTGTGCGAGCATACTTGGCACCGGCTTCCTCCTGGCACCGCCGCCGTGCGCGACCCTGGGCACGCCTTGCATGACGCGCGGCTCCTTGAGCAGAGTTGGATCCAGCTGAGCAGGTGCGCGTCCCATGGACTGCAAGGCTGTGCTCGTGGCGCGTTGTCTGCTGGACGGTGTTGTGACCGCAGCCGTATGCCACAGGTGATCCGAACGATCAGACAGAAAATCCGCCTGCGGCTTCCCTCGAGAGAAGAGGCTCGGCCGACCGCGGGCGCGCTTGGACAGGATAATCTCGTCGAAGAGTCGGATGGAAGGGTCAGTCGGAGGCATGTGAAGGCGTTCGCTGATGAAGTCGCTGAAGCCCTGTGTGTCCTTCAACATTGACAGGTAATCGCCCTGGTCTCGAGGCACAGACTTGATGAAGGCGTCGGCATTGAATGCAAAAATGTCACCACGCTTGCGCTGCTCTGCCCCTGCAGGCGCCATGTATTTTCGGTATGTGTACAGAAGACTGGCAAAGCAACGCACAAAGGCGGCTCTGATTTGATCTGGATGGAACGCCTCGGGACAGACAAGGCATATGGCGTCCACGCAGCGATGGTGAGCTGTTGCGCCACAGGCTAAATCACAAGGTCAGCTGCAACCCAAATGCAGTCGTCAACTGAGCAACACACCTGAACATTTGAAGACACCTTCCTCGGCCTTGTCGTCACAAATCGAGCAACTGGAGCTGGGTTCGTGCAATCTCCATGTCATGCAGTGCCCTTCGACCCACTTGGTTGTCTCTGTGCTGTGCACCGGACGCGTCAGCACTTGAGGCATGATGGTCGAGGCGGCTAGCGTAGACTGCGCGTAGATTGAGGGTGCGTAGTTTGAATAATTGTTCGACTCCGTTGCCAGGGTTGAAATGGACAGGTTCGATCCATGGCTTGAGCCGTGGCTGGGAATGTGGCTACTTGCTGCGCTAGGCCTCCTCATCTTGTCGAAACCAAACTAAACCCAAAGCTGTTCAGCTCACGTACGAGTCGCAACCATTGCTTTTGCACTTACCGAAGATTGGCGTTTTATGTCAAAGGCGCCCGAGCGCTTCTCACGCAGCGATGTCTGCAGAGCATTGGCGGAATCGTTGCGGCCGAGCGGGCCTGGTGCGAACAGGGCAGAACTCGGAGACGCAGACATTTGTGGGGACGGCGGCGATTTGTTCGTCCGCACGGTGGAAGATGTATTGGGTCGTTCAGAGCTGTCCTTGCTGCCGCTCGTGCCGCCGTTGAGAGGCTGCCGGAAGGCATTAAACACTGGACGCTGATCAAGTGGTGAACGATTGGCTTGTGAGCCAAAAGACGAAGATGGCAGGTTCGCGAGATAGTGTAAATTTGACGAGCTGGCTTGTGCATCAAAAACGCCCTTGTTCTCAGAGCAAAATCTGTTGAATGGGAACGCCTCGGTGGCGTAGAGCGGTGGTCCCGTGGCAACTCCATATCTGTAATGATGCGGCGCCGCAAGCTGCAACAGAGAGTTGAGCTTGCGGCGCTGCTGCCGCGGAAGGCTGACAGGAGGCTGTGTCGCTTCGATTATACCCTGATCTAAATCGACCAGGACAAAGTCGTCGTCTGGCAGCTCCACATTCTCGTACCGTCGTTCGATGCCGACGATGTAGGGGCATGGCGCCTCCAGAGCCTGGATCAATCTCACTGGTAGAATAGGAATGAAGACGCCAGACCATCTGAAGGGATAGATGAGCTGCAGGATTGCTTGAGTTGCAAGGTGCAGCATCGCCGTGTGCGAAGAGAGCAGGATTATGCGAGAATCCGCGAGGACGTATTCAAGGAGAGTGATGATATCGGGTATCTTCAGAGAACGGAAAAGTGGATACAGATCGGTGTTGCGCGAGCCAGGGATCTCGTTGATAGCTTCTTTGCGCGCGTACAGATGCAGCTCTCGGAGCACCAGCTCAACCTGAGTGATTGAAGTGGTCGGACTCAAGGCTTCAGCGCACAGATTGACCACATAGCGCTCCAGCGGCTCCCAGATGCCAACTTTGGGCGAGCTCGGTGGCACGCCGAGAACCGCGCCGCCGCTCATGGGCACAGCAGCAGTTCGGAGCCATTCTTTCCAGAAGCTGGTCATGCTCCCATCGCGCCCCAGGATCCCGTATGCTCTAGGTATCCAAAGTCCAGACTCGCTGTCCGTCAAGCCTTCGATCTTGGACGCCGCACCGTGCCTGACAGGTCTCAGCATATCCGTCATGAGCTGTATCTTCTCCTCTGTTGCACTGATCTGCTCCTGCTTTGCTTCGTACTGCTCGGCCGAGTCAAAGGTGCTGTCTCGCAGATCCTGGAGCAGTTCTGAAAGGCGTGTCCGTTCTGCCGCCAGTCTTTCGCCCAGGCTGTTGGCGAGCTCACGCTCCTCGTTGGTCATGTTGCGCTTCCGCCACTCTTCACATTGGAACTCGAGCTCATCAGCTGCGTCCTCGGCCAAAGGCGTCCACACGATGAGACAAATGCTGTAGAGTTTGGCCCCGTCACCGCCAGTCATGGCAAACCCGTGCCACGTCGATCTGGGTCGCACGTCGGACGAGACAACATGAATATCGTTTGGGAATGCGAACATGGGCACAAAGTCCGGGAATGGTAGCCTCCGTTTGGTCTCATCTACCATGTCTTGCGGAGGATACCGATCCAACAGAGCAGGCTCGTACGGGCGTTTCAGAGGGTGGATGGTCTCATCGCGCGAGAAGCGTTGGGGCGAAGGGATAACAGCATTGTATCCAGATATTCTTCGCGAGGCTCGCACAGAGGCTATTCACGTTAGCAGGCCACAGAAATGACAAGGAACAAAAACTCACATCGGCGCGTGGTCGTGTTGGATCGTGACAACGGGTTCATGGTAGATATTCGTCGCCTGATGCCGCCCTTGTCTGTCTGCTCGCTTGAGACAATCCGCTGAGCCCTCGGCCGCGGCTTGGGAGCTGGACGGTTTGGCTGTGCGACTTGACCCGCGGAGAATTGTATCTCTTCCAGCACCAGATCGCGCTCGGCCGCGAAGCGACGCAACACCTCGTCAAAGTCCGGCTCTGACGAGGCGCCGTGGTCGCCATTCGTCTGATCAACTGGCGAAGTCTGCCGAATCGTCTTGCTGCTTCTGTTGCTCCCGCCCGTCCTTCCCTCCAGGCCGATGACGCTGCCGATCGACTTGCGCGTATCCCAGCTAAACCGCCCCGAGGCTCGCTTGTTCATAGAGGGAGAAGCTGTGTGGAACGACTGAGGCGAACCAGGTCGCGAGGCCTCGGCTGCATCTCCATGGCCGTTGTTCTCTTCGAGGGTGAGGGCCAGAGATGGAGAAGTCGCGTAGCCATTGCCGTTGCTATGCCTCGCCGGCCTGTTGGGAAAGATGCGCGAAGACTCGATCCCCGCAATGTAGAAGTAATCGGCAAGCGGTAGTGATGAGGCATTGTGTGCAGTCGTGTCTGCAGGGCTTGCGACGGGAGCCATTGGTGGGTAGCGAAGCGGGTGTGAGAGAGAGCATCGAGGTTCGAGTCACTTCTCCCAAAAGAAAAGGCAGTCCAAGGTACCTGAGATCAAGCCAACGAAGGATTCATAGGCAAAGTTGGCATCAGAAGAGCATGAGAATCGCTTGTCGGAATCAATCAGAGCTCTGGGAGCTGCTGGTCCGCCAAAGGCGCCTGCAAACAACCCAGCCCACTGCTTGTGGAATCTCTGAGAAGACTCACGATAGCCAGCAGAAGCCTAACCTGACCAGCAAGATAGACCAGCGGTGAGCTTTTGTTGGCTCAGTGCGGCACGAAAGGTGCGCAAACAGTTTTCAGCCTTCAGGGTCAAGTGGCGCCAATGTCTTCTCGGGAGCAGGGTGGGGAAATCGCAGCGACGATCTCATGCCTCTGGAGCAAATCACACATGGATAAGGGCTTAACCTTGTTCTTCGTATTTGACCCAATTGGCGATAGGCTTTTCTGATGAGTTTTGCTAGAAGGACAGTCTCCGGGGTGGTCCTGTCCCACGCCCGGTGGACATGGAGAAGAGTAAGGGGGAAATCCACGAAGAGGGCTAACTTCACATGCCCACTAAGAAGATTATTATCTTAATGTTATGCTGTTTCCAATCTACCGAGAGAGCTACTACCAAGTTGGCTGCCTTCATTATCTAGGCATGTTTGTTTTGTATATGCTTTGTTTCTGCGCCATCACAACGGCAGAACACAGAAAAGAACAGAGAAAAGACACACAGACTTTCGTTTCAGCTGCCATGCGTCTGATTAGCGTCCGATCTCTTGCTAGGTTGTCAGATGCATCTGACAGGGCTGTTTCGGGGCCAAACCAACCAGTGCCGTCGGCAAGAACATTCGTCTGTTGGCCGTGATATCTCAGGGCACCATGCAGGCCTTGGCTCAGTAGATTCACGCCCTGCAGACCAGACTGCTCGTTGCAAGAGATCCTTTTTCCCCCATTGATCCTTTCCAAGATATTGCGAGACGACCCAAGCCATCTGAAGCATGTTCCGCAGCCTCTGATGGAAGACCATTGGCCACTGGCTCCCGCTGCAACAAAAATGCCACTTGCACGACGTCCCGTGGATTCAGTCTGACCTTCTCCCTCGCCGCCCCTTCGTCCCATGCGTTCAGACTCTTGACTTGAAGTCGCTCGGCCTTTTCGATGAACTGGACTTGTTGTACTGTTATCGATGCTTCTGAGACGTTCTCCAGTTGGGCCTCGAGGACCATGCTGATTTCCTTATCTGGTCCCGACACTCCGACAAGCTGTGTCTTTGTGCGAACATTGAGTAGCGGTCTTGCAACAAATTGATAGAGCTTTCGAAAAGTCCGCACTTTTCCACCGAGAGCACCACCAGAGCCGTCATCAGCTTCACGGGTTTCTGTATAGGTGACTGTAACGGCAAGCACATGTGTGCCCTCCTCGCGAAGATCCCATCGCACGATACGCTGCATTGTCTGGCGCTCAGGCTTATCTTGGACGACAGATGCTTCATTGGATCCTCCATCTGCTGGATCAAGATCGAGAGCAACGCCGGCGGATTGACTTGGAGTTTGCATCTCTGCCGAGACTTTGATGCTGCTGACATTAAGTTTGGTGGTCTTCTCATTGGGTCCAAATGTCTCGTCATTGACACAGAGCGTGCAGACAAAGGTCTCACCGACATGTGTAGCACCAAAAGCAGGAGGAAGGGTCAGCACAGGAGCAAGGAGGAAATCTTGCGGTGCTGCATCAGTGGCTGGAAAAGCCAGTCCAGCACGAGCGTCAATATTCAGCGTCTCAGCGTCTGCACGTGCCTGTAGTAGCAATGGAGTCTGATGAGAAAGCTGAGGTGCCGATAAACTGCGAGCCGTCAGTCCTAAACAACGGCGTAGCAACGGTATTAGTGTGCAAGAGCATTCTTAGGCTAGACGTACCGCAGCACTTTGAGACTGACAGAATGGGCCGTCTTGATCTCTGAAAGCGCTCTAGGGCGCGACATGTCTAGCACGTCACATATCAGTGCAGCATTGTGGGGATGAGACACCTGTGTGCCTAGAAGTAGGATGCAGTGGTAATTGACAGAACGTTTGGTTGTGAGTCTAACCCTCTAAACGCCGAGCAATGGCCGCTGCTCCATTCTCCTCATCCTACATCGAGTGTATTGTATCTGTCTTGGCCGAGACATGTTCCGCTCTTAGTTTCTGGCGAGCTTCGAGGCCCCAAAATATCATGATCATACTCATATTGACTTCAAGGCAGATAGAGCTAATATGCATAAAGGATATAGCAAGTAGGCTCGATTGATCGCCATGTATCGTTTATTACCAGCACCTATTTTGCCAGTGCAAGCCAATACCTTGCACTACCCTGCAATTACTATATAATTTCGTATGTGTGGTAAAAGCGCCCTGTTGGCAGCTCCTGCAGTGCCATTCTGCTTGTCCTGCTCGAATGCCCGAACTTTGTAGCTGTGCCACTTCCCGGAAACAGCATCTTAAATCTTTGGTCACCTTTCCTGCAAGACATACACCTGCAAGCTCAATCTCAACGCCGCTGACATGTCGCTTTTACCATACGCATAACAGTTTATGAGCCCATCGCTTTTGTCGTCTTACAGAACAAGCATCAAAGATTCTACCATGTAAGTTTGGTAGTTATAGATCTTGTCGTTGCCTTAAACTGCGACTTTCTTGCGACCAATCACGTCGCAAGTATGCATATCAATTGATCGACGTTTCAAAGGATTCTAGACAACAGAACCACATACAAAGGAGAGATCAAGGCGTACGAGTCCATACGCGCAGACTCGAGCATCCTGAAGAACACCAGCAGTATAACGCAATGGAAGCAGTATACAATGATGGACATTGCAGCAGAAGGATTGGATGGTCACAGATGATGAGGACACAGAAAAGGTGAACATTGGCTACGTCTAAGTAGCATCGGCAGCAGGCAAGAAGGGAGAATGTATTTGGGACTCGGCGCGCCGCAGTGAAGATCTGTAATGATGCAAACTTCTTTACAAGCATTCAGACCGTGCAGCAGCCCATTGAGACCAAACGACAGTCCCAACATTGAGGCACAGTGGTGATCCCGCTTGGCCCTGGCAGAACCTTTGAGCTGAAGAATGTGCTCCATTCTCTGAGGTCAGCAAACAACCTGATCTCTGCGGTGAAAGTCTCAGGAAATCAAGCATCTTTTGGGACGTTCTCACAGGCACGCTTCAAGCTAGGCAATAGCACGCTTTTGCAGCGTAGAGAACAAGGCTGACATCCGGGCACACTCTCGCCAACATGCCTCAAAGCATTGAAACAAGGCGCTTTACCACACGAAAACCAGTAACTATACGCCCAACTGTTGCAACGCTGCTAGTGGTGAAAGACTTGCGACGCAGGCACATTATGATCTCTGCACATTTATAAAAAATGCAGATGAGCTAAAATTACAATTGGCTTTGTTTTGCAAAGCAGTGATTCATCTTGTCACAGACGAGTGCTTCCTGTTTCTTCATGGCCCGTTTCCAACTTTGCGGCAATATATGCACCAACCTGTTCAGCCACATCGTCGCTCAGCTGGACTTGCTGCCTGACCTCGCTGCCATTTTGCAATGAGAAGCGACCCTTTCCATTGCGAGCAATGTTGCGCACACCCTTGGGCACGAGACTCCGGCTGTGCGCCTGGCGCGCGGATTCAGCCTCGTCCTCTGCCATCTTCGCCGCCACCCAACTATCCTCGTGACGGGTTCTGAAAATGCTGTATTTGTTGCGCAGCTCGTCAATGACGCCCATGGGCATGGGAGGCCGCAGAAGCGTGGGCAGAAATGACTGCTCGTCGACTTTGATCCGCAACGTGTCACCCTCGGCATCATCCCATGTCTCTTCTTCCTCCTCGGGCCATGGGATGCGTATATTTTGTGGCATCACCATCCGTGACCACACAAGTTTGTTCTTGTACGGATCGTAAACTGATTCTCGCCGTCTCAGGTTGTTGATTATGACGTCGCGTGGAACTCCCGTATCAGGATCAGGTAAAGGGTAGACGAGTCTGACATTGCGTTGCGGCACGGGGCCCTCCATTGCTTGTACCGGAGGATCACCGTTGGCAGCAATTGCTGCCGGTGAACGCACCTCAATCTGTAAATTGATAGTCATTAGCATTGTGCTTGCGCGAACGCGAGTTATCAGACAAACCATGTTGACTCCTTCGATAGTCACTGTTTCGTTTTCATGGTTGCATCCACTGATCTTGCCGATTTTCCCCTTGATATGTGCTGGACCATCGACTACACAGACTCTGTCGCCTGTTCGCACGAACCAGTTCTTGACTCGCAGCTTCTCAGGTACCTCTGGTAGTTGTACCTGATTCCAGCTCCATGTGCCGTAAAACTGCCCCCATTTTGTTTTGTCACTGACTGGTGATAGCTCACGCGCTTCCCACGTCTCTCGGCGCTGCAGACGCTCTGCTTTGGCTGCGTCCAGCCTTTCACGTTGCACGCGCACATTTGCCTGGCGTGCTTGGTAGCGGTCTCTGATCATCTCCTTATCTTTGATCTGCTCAGCACGGCGTTTTGCATAGCGCTGAGCGTACGCCGTCCGGCGAAGCACCTTCTGCATATCAACGACAGGTGCAATGCCTCTGTGTAATCTCCTGGATCAATGATGCTTCGTCCAAATTCAGAAGAAAACATCTAGGTTGCTGCGACTTGTGCCGTAGGGCTGAGGTGCGACATTTAGCGCCAAGCTTCTATTCTCATTCCGTCTGACAAAGCCAAGGACTGTATTGCGCTTCCTACACAACATGGTAGAGCTCACTTAAGCTGCGAAAATGAGGCCAGCTCTTGATGAAGGACAGGATTTCTGCATCAGTGAGGAATTGATTCAAAGTCGTATTCAAAAGGCTGCAGGAGATACGCTCCTTGATTTCAATGGCATCCTCAGACCACCATTGCGACTGCATGAGGATTTGTCTAATGGTTGCGGAGGCCAACTCTGGCCAGCGGGCATGGTCTTAGCCAAATTCTGCCTTCAAGTGCTGAAGGATGACCTTGCCAACAAGTCAATTCTCGAAATAGGCGCCGGCGCTGGCATTGTTGGGCTGGCGGTCGCGCGCTGGTTGCAGGACAGAGGCCCGACCTTCTATGGTAGGACCAGAATTGAGATGACGGATCAGCTACCCATGCTGGACCTCATGCAACGCAACATAACACTAAATAACCTTGAACCATCTCTGATAGAAGGCAGCGTTCTTGATTGGGGTACCAGCGTCTGTCCCACTACTGACCACCCCGACATCATTCTCGCCGCAGATTGTGTCTACTTCGAGCCCGCCTTTCCTTTGCTTCTGCAGGAATTGGAGCGCCTTGTTGGTCCGCAAAGTATCTGTTTCTTCTGCATGAAGAAGCGCCGCAAGGCCGACATGCGCTTCATTAAAGAGCTGAAGCGAGTCTTTGACGTTAGTGAACCTGATGATCCTGACCGGAAAATTTGGAGTCGCGAGGGTCTTTATCTGTGCGTTTCAAACATGTTCAAGTCACGATTGGAATCGACTGACCAGAAAATATAGATACAAGGTTGTTAAGCGAGCGCCAAAAGGGGTTTGATCTTTTGACGTGGACATCTGCAGCATAAAAGAGTAACATTATTTCATAGCTCATGCGGCCTATCCTCGGTCCTGAGCTTCAGAAGCTTCACCGCAACCGCAGCCACTCCCAATATAACCGCGGGCACGAAACCCAGCAGTAAGGTGGACCAGCCGTCTCCTTGTATTGGCGCTCTCTGCTGCCTTGTATTGGAATTCTCACTTAGAACTTGGCCACGATGATCGAGTCCAAACATACTGCTCCCTCGTGTGGTCTGTTGATATGCCTGCGGCTTGGTATGAGGCGGAGACGGAACACCAGCAATGGCTTTCGTGTTTGGCTCGTCGCGGAAACTGAAGACCTCGTCGAACATGTTTTCTAAACCTGTATCTCGGTCGTCTGATTTGAGGAACAAACGTTGAGGGGCCAGTTTGAAATCTCCTGCCGATCCAGCTCCGGAATTCGTTGCGGTCAATCCAAATCTAGATGCTCCTCGCGCAGCTGCTTCACTCTGGACGTCAATCCTTGACCTTCCACCTTCCGTCATGTCCTCTGGAGAGAACGCACTGGCCGAGATCCCATCAAAGCCTGGCTGTGTACTTCCTGGCTTTCGATTTCTACTCTCAGCCATTCCACGTAGAAAGTCCTTTCTCTGTGCTTCAGAAGCTTTCTGAAATGGCTGTACCGCCGGCGGATTCACATGCTCCTTGGGATGGCGCATTCGGCTTGGTGGCGCCGCAGGTACTCGCTTTTCAAAGGGGGATTGCCCGGCATCAAGAGCGGTTTGCTGGACCTGGTGCGACACCCGAGTTCGAAAATTCGAAGATGCCAGGACTTGGACGTCTTGTGACGGAATCCAGTCCATAGCATCTGGATCCGACCATGGATTTTCAGCAATTGAGTGGGATCCTTCAGCAAACGCCCCAGTTGAGCCATACGGTTGTGGAATGGTCGAACGAGACCGGAGATGGTGGTCATATTCAGTGAGGCCTGTTTGTTGTCTTTGTGCTTGAACTGCATGTTTCATATCTGCTTCTACCCTGGAGGCAATTGGCTCGGTAAATGCAGGGGATTTTGGAGCTGCCAGCAAGGATGAAGGTGCCCGTCGGTCTCTCTCGGGAATATCAGGTAATATTTGATCGTCTGGGATGTGAAACGAAACGATGGGGTTTGTATCAAGCTTGACGAGAGTGGATCCATAGATCATTGAGAACGCGATAAAAACAACCATAAAGATATGACCTGCTTTATAAATATCGTTGTCCACCTGGTGTACCTGCAAGCGTCGCAACACCGCCCATCCTACGGCACGGAATATGAGAAGGACGACGCATTGGATGGTGTAGTCCACCAACCCCTTCATACGTCCCTTTCGTTGCCAGTGGTATTTATCACTTAGATGCGGGTTCCACCAGACGGTAAGAATGGAAAGGAGAAGAAGGGCAGGTAGATACTTGGAAGAGCTTTCCACGCAATATAAGTCAACCTTGTGAGTGAGCCAGGCTTGTTGCGAGCATGATGTCGCGAGTGACAAAAGGCTTAAGTCCTTTGATTTGTATTCTGTGGCTTCTTTGGGAAAGCATGTTACCGCACCCAGAAGATGCCAAAACAGTTGCGCAGTGGCACTGCTCCACCACACAAAGCCCCCAAGTCTGATGATCCAAAGACGCCACCATACGCCTGCTCGCAGAGGTACCCTGCCAGTACGTGTCTGAGCCATCATGCGACGCAAGTGGTCTGTCTTTGCGACATACCCGGCTTGCTTGATCTTTTCACGGGCTCGCGGGGCGCAGTCCGGGCAGACCTGAGGATATCGTTCCTCAAGTCTCTCCTTATATGATGGGAGAGAAGCCACATATTCTCTGTATCTCGGATGTTGTGGATCTGGCAGATAGAGAGCTAAATTCTCCTTGTACAGATGTTGATTTCTGAGACATGTATCGCAGAAGACGTTGCCTGTAGTAGGAGGCGGAGAGTGTGACTGAGAACGGGCATAGCGTAGAGGAGATTGTATTGGATGACTCGAGACTGAGAGTGGAGGGTCTGTGATCTCGCCGTTCTACAAACAAGAATGTCAATATAGAAATGGTCTGCTGTCCAACCAGAACTGACCTGATCAAAATAGTTGACCGCCTGACAGCCTTCGCATTCGAACTGCTGCGCTTTGGCAATGATCCTCTGCGTAGACCGTTTTCCGCAATAAAAGCATTGTGGACGCCTAGTATTTAATATAAAGGCCATTCGTAAACTTCGATTAAAAGGACAGAAAGAGGAACGCTGGACGTCTGAGTTGTTTATGCCGGAGATAAATAAACTTGTCCGATGAAGAGAGGACCTTCCTATAAAGCAAAACTAACTGGTTGAACACGAGCATTCAGCAACTGAAGATAATTTCACCGCAAGAACGGAGTAGATCTCGAAATTTTGCTTTTGGCCACTTAAATTTGAAAGTGGCAGGCTCATGATACTTGAGCTGATGGCTGTCCTTGCACTGTTCTAGCGGTCGGTAATGCAAACCTCATTCTGTCACACTACGAAAACAGTGATTACATGGTTTTGAACAGAGGGTATGACCATCCCGACTTCAATCTCTGTTCTATACTTTTGATTACGAGCCAGCCTGACGAGTGTGGAGGAGGTTGTTCTACCAGCCATGTCGCGCGACGCACAATGGACCTTTACGCAACTAATTATGGCTTTCCTTTGCATTGCGTTCTTGTTGTCAGCATGCTTAGCCTCTCTGGTCAAGACGAGGTTATGTTCTGAGAAACATCTGGTCCATAATCGTCCTCCTGGAAGTTCTACGCATGCACTGATTGTCCTGGGATCAGGCGGGCACACAGCAGAAATGCTGGGAATGCTACGCGCATTGGATCCTATCAAGGTCACATTTCGCACTTACATCGTTTCGTCTGGAGATGCTTTTTCTGCTAAAAAAGCAGTTGAGTTTGAAAGATCTCTGGAGGCCCGAGCCGCACTAAACTCGAATGACCTTACCAGTCGATCTAGAACAGGCAACCTCACAAACGTGGGTGATGGATCATTTCAAATCGAAACTGTTCCTCGAGCTCGTCGCATCTATCAGCCACTCTATACAGCCCCCTGGAGTAGCTTGCAGTGCCTTTTTGGTTGCTTGCGTGTCCTAGCGTCAAGCAATCATGGCTTCCCTGATGTCATTGTCACTAACGGTCCTGCAACGGCTGTTATTGTGATACTCGCAGCCTTGTCTCTCAAGCTCGTTGGTTTTGCAGATACTGGCAAAATGAGAACAGTCTATGTCGAGAGCTTTGCACGGGTCAAGAAGTTAAGCTTGAGTGGAAGAATTCTACTCAGGCTGGTTGATCGCTTTCTGGTACAGTGGGAAACTCTACGTCAAAGAGTTGGGGACAAGGCCGAATACAGGGGTGTTCTAGTTTGATTGGAATCAAGACAGTATTGCTAGCATAGTTCACATCAGCAATGAAAAATCTTAGGGCTAGCCGCTGACTGTACTCAACAAGTCTGCACGTGTGATAATTCTATCGATTTCCGGCCATGTCCCTCCAAATTGAGATTTGCTTTGGTGCTGCAAGTCTAGAGTGAGAAACGAATTCATTTCAAGAAACCTTTTACCAACAGCTGCGATCGAAGAGCACAAACAAGGCGACCTTCGCTAAATTTTCGAAGTATTCCTTCCTTTCCTTGCCGAGTCTGGTGGTTCGTGTCATGCATGAGTAGCCCCGAGCCCATCAAGGAGGTGCCTGCTGAGCTCTGTTCATCAACTGCTTCATCAAGAGGCCCCAGCGACTCTTCGAGGTGCGAACCTGGACATGTGGCAGACCCTATGGTCCAGGAAGTTGATTCACTGCTGACGCAAGCCTCCAGCGCTCTCGGCCCGTCTAACAGCTCGCTTGATGCAATCTTTCGAGTACCGTGAATCGTTCCATACAGACATGGCATCATTCGTGGTTCGTTGTTCCGCCGCATCGCCTTCTTGTCCCAATCATCTCGCGAATCGGCGTCGCCCCTTATTCGGGAGCAAGTTGGATGTCTTTCTCGCAGCATCTTCAAGCACTCTGATATATCCTCTTGGCTCTTTGGCTGACAAGACGCAATCTGAGCCGAACTCCTGGCTTTTGGGCGCGCAGCCCATCCTGCACAGGTTACTTCTGGACTCGGCCGCTGAAGGCTGGGAGCAGGAGAATTTTTCATGACCATTTCGTTGTCTTCAAGCTATTCCTCGATTTGTAATGTTCAGAATCACCTCTACTTCCGAAATTTTGACGATGCGAGAATATCGTTGCTGAATAACAGATGTCTTCTGTGGGATGGAGATTCTACTCTGATGCGGTCCAAGATGGGGACGTGAGAAATGTTAGCTTGAGCTTGATATGGCTTTTGATGTAATTCAGATTAGCGAGCATGTGTTATATCTGGTTGTGTGTCTAGTGAGAACGCGCTCGTACTGAGCTCCTTGATTGTAAACTTGCAGAGGCTAGCTTTCAGAGATCGAGATGGCGGGTACTAGATGCCACGGGTGGAAGAGTGAGAGAAGACTCTAGATTTGGATCGATCGTCTTGCTCGCCGTCTCCACTTTTGCCCACTGATCCTTGGGTGTCTATTTCCAACAAGTGGCCGAAACAGTAGAAAATTAAGGAGTATGCCAAACACCGCCATTCCAATGTGCTGTTTTAGCCTTGCTTTCGTGGCGGAATTGAGTCTTGAGCATTATGAATCTTAATGCAGTCCTCCATCTTGAGCACTATGTCTTTCCAGTCGCACATTGCCCCATTGCCAGTGTCGCCACATGCAAGTTCTTTCTCTTGTGGCCGAAGAACTTGGACCCAGGGAATAGAGCTGTTTCGGCTTGTATAGCCAGTGATTTTGGCAAGATGCTCCTCCGTGGCCGGATGAACCCACATGGCTGTGTTCATAGCTGGGGCAATATAGATATTTTTCTGTGGAGCCATCGAGGGTAGAGGCCCATGGTCCGTGACTTTGGTCTGCCCTGGAGTGGGTTCCACTTGCCAAGCACGTACCACAGAAGTCAGGAGATTGTCGCTCATTCCGTGGGCAAGTTTTGCCAGAGTGTTGGCCGATAACGGAGCAATGAACATCGCATCTGCCCAGCGACGAAGTTCAATGTGCAGAATTGGTGCTCCTCGAGTCCACGGCAACTTCCACTCATCTTCATCGCGATATATTGCTTCCACGAGAGGATATTTTGCAATATGGCTTAGGTGAGGTTGCTCATCACTCTGGCCCTGCAGAAATTGTGCAGAAGCCTCAGTTAAAACCACTCTAATAGAGACGTCCTCTCTGCTTGAAAGGGCTGTAATAATGTTTGGCAGCTTTATAGTAGCCACGGAGCCGCTCGCTGCTAGCAATAGATGAAACTTGCCGTCATCATTATAGTCACTTGCTTGAAATGATGCCATCGTGCTTTTGTCTTTCTCAGCAATATTTGTCGCTTCAGAGCGCTGATGTATGTCACTCTGAGTGAACAGGCCCACAAACAGGTATAATACAGAAGATGACAATGAGTTTTACTTCTTCAAATGTTGCCGTTTGCGTCGGAGACTCGCTGGACTACGTGATCGAGGCGCTCATACGCGATATAAAGGGTAAGCAGCCTGTAGACACGTTTCAACGCGAAACTTTCACAAGTCTGAGATTTGTCAGCTGTAAGACCATGGAACGGCTCACATGACGAGTTTACTTCAGTATATTGCATATCTCTAGTCCCCAAGTATAGATGGTCCTCTGGGTGGTACTTCTGACAACAAATCAAGATGAGAACGGCACGGAGCTCTGCATACTATATGGGTCAAGAAACCTTGGCTAGTGTAGGCAATAGAGGGCAACACATTGAGATAAATAATGTCAAATGCTCTTTAATTGTCCACCATATGCCAGAATTTTAAGCGCGAGATTTACAGTACGATTCCAGAATAAATAATGCCTCAAATGAGACGTTGTTCTTGGCGAAAATAATTAGCTAGCGATTGTCCTTACGTCATCCGCCTATTCATATGCGACATGTCAAGTTGCTCACTAAGAAAGATCTCTCATAGCAACCATGTTTTCACGCAGATTTGCATCGGCGGTAAGATTGCATCGAACTTTCATTTGAATATTATTGACTTGAAAAGGCTCTGCGCACGGCGTCACGGCCTAGCGTGTCGCGCTCCTTTCCTAAATCAAACTTCCATCCTATCCAGATCCGCCTACTATCGCAAGAGGTGCGCACGGCTATTGACAAGGCCGTCTCCTCAGCGCCAGTCGTTCTGTTCATGAAAGGAACACCTGAGACCCCTCAGTGTGGGTTTTCGAGGGCATCGGTCCAGATTCTGGGGCTTCAAGGCGTCGACCCCGGCAAGTTTGTTGCATTCAACGTATTGGAAGACGAGAGCTTACGAGCTGGTTCGTAGAACTTGCCAATGCGGATGTTAAATGTATCTGACAAGCAATATCTGCAGGGATCAAAGAGTATTCTGAATGGCCTACCATTCCCCAGCTATATATCAACAAGGAGTTTGTTGGAGGTTGCGACATTTTGGTGTCGATGCACCAAGATGGCTCGCTAGCCAAGATGCTGGAGGAAAAAAAGGTCATCGTTGCAGCGGATGCTGACGCATCATCATCTTGAATGTCTTCGGCAAGGACAAGTGTACGATAATCAAACATATACGAAGGACAAGCCAAACCAAATCTGTTTTGAAGCTTCAGCAAGGATTTGGACGATGAAGAGACTTGCGAACGGGCATGAACATGCTAGATAGTATCACAATCCAACTTTGGGCAGTGCTGTCGAGGCTCTGGAATTCTTGGCGTTTTCAATACCTTGCACTATCTCATCAGCTTCCCAGCTTTCGACTTTTATCTTGACATGGGATCACAATTGACCTGTACTTCCCAGGCATCACCTTTTTAATAGACCATATTCCTATTAATTCGGAGCCGAGATCAGGTTTTTATGAATGTTCATTCAATCGAAAGGCAGAAATCAAGTCACTTTGGTCACCAAGAAGAGTCACAAGCCAAATCAGCCTTTCTGTACCCCGACTTAGCTTTGTGCTATTAATGCCTGGTCCCTGAAGTTGAAAAATGTGCAATGGTAAATACAAACCATCTTCAATCCAGCAAAGGGCATCAGCGTCAGGAAGCTAATGTGAATGTGCTCACCCACACCAGGACATCCTGCACTGCAAAGCCCCGCTCAACCCACAAAATCCCTACAAATCCTCTCCATTATCTAGTACCGAAATCATGGAGAGCAACATTCTGCCTGAGAATCTGTTCAACATGAATTGCAACAAATCAACATCCAAATACAAGGCTCTAGCGTGCAGCACAATATCAAACGTATTTGATCATGCAACTCAGGATGTGGAGAATGCATACCGATGGGCTGATGCCACATCAAGGCATCAAAAAACCTCATACTCAAATGGGCGAAACCTGTTGGACTTGTCACTTGGAGAAGAGTTGCTGATCATCACGCGACACAGAGGCAAGGAAACAGAAGCCAAAAGGCACGATACGTTAAAACAACGCTTTAGACGCTTCAAACAAGTAACAAATTTTGAGTACAAACGCCTTGCGCGGCTCCGAGGAAATCTGCGAGACACCAATCAATCAATTGCAGCACTTGAAGAAATGCTCGGTCGCCACAAAGGTATGCTAGGAGACCGTAACACTAGTCATAGGAAGACAGCAGACTATTTGAAGTCAGTTTCACAACTGAAGAAAGATTACAATACACGCAAGCAGGAGCTTCTGGCGAAATATGATGAGACCGCCAAAGATCTCGAGAAGAGGTTGGTAGCGGCTGAAGAACTTCGCTTACATCGCTCCAGATACATGAAAGAGAAGTTTGAGCAAGTGCTTCGAAAGGTTACGAGCGAATGAAACTTGATTGTAACGTAAAGGTCATTATATGAGGTTGCAAAGGGATCTAAACAAATGACATGGGAGAAAATGAAATGACATTTAACATGAAGCGCTCTCGAGAATCTTTCGGGTCCAAGTCACTAAGCAAATAACTTGACAGACAGCTCAAGGCCAGAAAGCGCGCATATCAATCAGACTGTGAAAGGATTTGGAGGCGTACATGTAGTGCTCTCCGCGCTGCAGGCGTTCGTTCCTCGAAGTGTTCCGACAGAACTCGCTTGCGGGTTCCACTACTTCTTTCCCGAACCTTCGCCTGACTTTTTGGCGTCGGCTATTGGAGATGATTTAACGAGCAGTCTTGACAGTTCTGCCAATGAAACTCACCAGCAGCCTGTTTCTTGCGCATAATTGCGGCAGCCTCTTCCTTGGCGCGAGCCTGCGCCGGGCCTGACATTGTATTCGCTTCTCCCTGAATCAAACAAAGTTAGATGCATTTGATCTTTTACCTCGTCACGGGAGGGTACTTGATTCAACAAAGGCACGTCAGTCAAAGAGACATGACAAAAAACGTACCTTATTTCCCTGCATCTTCTGCTTCTTCAGACGGTCCTTTTCACGCTGATTGCCGCGACTCATTATGTCAGAGACAAGACAAAAAGGGGTTTGAAAGGTTCAAAGGTGTTTAGTCGATGTGGTTGGGTATTCTCAGTTGGTAGATTACGAGCTGAAGAAGGTTGGATTTGTTCTCAAGGCCACGGTCGCCTTGGTCTACGCCAAGACCCGACTTTTGCCAAGATAACGATGTTAAAGCAGGACACCCAACTATCTCAAGGGCCGGCTTAGCACTACGCATCCGCTTTGATCAAAACGGATTGTAGCTTTTTGTCGCTCTTTTGAGCATGGCAAATTAAGTACAAAGCGTGAGGGCAAGTCTCTGTCATCGACATCTACATGGGGCGAGGGCGTATCACGTGAAGGCATATTTGACAGGATGTCTGTGCTGATGCTTCATAGTGTTCTAAAGCTGAGCGAGTGAATGATTCTGTGGGAGACTCTGTTCCATTTTCAAGGGTACGAGCAATTCATAAAGGTTTACAATTCCAGAGTCTAACAAGCAGCTAAATAAATTAGACGATTCAAAAAGCCGAAATGTCACTGTATAATAGCTCGCAACTAGCCCTTTTGAGGACCAATCGAATGTGTTTTGCCCTTTGCCTCCCTTGCGATAAAGTCGTTCAGAAGTTCCTATTACACTTAGTGCAAACAGCTTGTCTCATATCTGTTCTATGGATGAAAGTCCTGACGCGCAACCTACACTTGTCCTCGCACTTTATGTCGAGCAAGAAAGGGGCCCAAGGCATGCTTCTCATGTGAATGTCTTCACAACATTGCATTCGACTTCGGTTCCATCAGAAGTCACGCTAAGTAATTCTCCGAATATTGAAAATACTAATGGCATTGCCAGCCACAACCACGACTCCGAAAACGCCCTACGACAAGTTTGCCTCAATCCATGGCGCGGCACTACATATTTCCTGCACGATTATTGCACTGATCAAAAAAACTTTAGTCTGACAAACGGTTTTCAACTGCAGAATTTTGGCATACTAAGAAATGAACCGTGTGCCTTACATCACGAGTACCTCACACGGATCTTTCGAAGGCACTCTTGCGACCTACCTTTGCGGAATCTCTGAGACGCTTTTCCAGATGAATTAAGCTCAATCAGTACGGCATGTGGGTCAGTCTGGTGTCTGCAGGGTATGTCGCGCCCCCCTTGGCGGGATCTCTCCTAATTATGCAGCCGATTTGCGAATATCCCCATTGGACGCGCCTAGATATAATATATCGCGGCCCCATTTCCGCTTTTGGAACCGTTTTAGCTTGAGCAGAGTGATGCTTTTGGTGATGAGAAGAATACTCTCCCTGCCATTCCCTCACTGGGAAAGTTGGGCCACGGTTCCAGCAGAACATCTGTTCATGACGTTGCTGTGATTGGTTCGTACTCTTTGTTGCGAGCTTGGGTAAATCAAGTGATTGCTATTGATTCCAGCTTTTATTCCGACAGGAGCCCTGCTAGTGAAAGGTAACCGCTGTATTGAGTGATTTCTGCTCTCGGACATGTGGCTAAGGTCTTGTACTAAAATTTGACATTCACGCATCTGATCTCCAAGAGGATAGGGACTATAAATACAACTCGGCGCAGTTTCATTATGGAGAGTCAGATATCAGACTATCTTTTCCTGCTCAGTCATGGCACTTTCAGTTGTGACCCTTATGCTGGCATGTGCCACGCATGCATCTGCTCGTTCTCTTGAGCACCTGAGATTTAATGACAAAGACATTGCCAGTCGCCAGGCACCAATTGGAAGTTACACAGACTCCAGCTACGCTGCATCATTTGGGAAAGTCAGCACTTTGTCAACTGTCTCTGCAGGTAGCACAGTTACCATCAATGGCGGAGGCATCCACAACCTGTTCGGCAACATCGACAATTCAGGTAGTATACTTATCAGTCAACAGGCGTATCTCCAGCAAAATCCTGGGGCTGGCGGCCAGACTGCCGACTGGGTTGGACACGACACGCTCAATGGCAATCTGAACAATCGTGCTGGGGCTTTGATCCAACTCAACGATGTTGGATCGCAGTCTGCTCCTACGTATGATTGGTACATTAGGTCTCTGCTCAATGAAGGGACCATTCAGTGGTGCGGACGAGGAGACACAGGGGGCAGTACCTATCAATTTTACGTAGACAACGACGGAAACAACAATGGCCTCATTTCATATGAGCAGGCCTTCTCAAATCTGGGTGCCGCATATGTTTGGAGAAATTCCGTGCTGACGACAACCACGACCGGCTCCAATCTCTACAACAATGGCGCATTTCGTCTAATTAATGTTGTTTACCATAACGTTCAGAATGTCTATGGCACAGGTTGTTGGATTATCGGACCAGGCGGTGTGCTTTACCTTGAAGATGGCACAGGCGTGTTCCAGAACCCTACCGGAGGACCTTCGTTCCCACAGCAATCCATCACTTTCCAGGACTCTACAGCTGTGGTTCATATGGATACTGCCGTTTACTCAAGAAACCCCAACTTTGGCCCTCAGATCTACGGCTTCAGCTCTGGGAACGCCTTCGAATTCTATGAGATTATCAGAACATTCAGCTACTCTGAGGCGACGGGCATCCTCACTGTGACGATGGGTTCTACCTATAGCGTAAACATCAAATTAGGTACTGGCTACACGGCGGCAAACTTCTATCAAGCCCGTAACCCGCAGAAGTACAATCTGGTTGGGTACAATGCCATTTTTTATAGAGGGGCAGCACCTGCGCAGACAGTTCCTTCGCAGTGCAGCATCGGACTGACGCAGGCAGTCTGCAGTGGCGTCCCTACACTCCCTCAACTGCCTTCACCTTCGAGTTCTAGCGTCGTGTCGACCAGCAGCGCTTCTGCCACGACCTCGAATGTGCCAGTCACAAGTCCGACAAGTTCGACTATGCCAATAACGACCTCGAATAGCAGCAGCTCCAGCTCTACTTCATCTGTGCTCTCGACGACTACAAGCCCGTCAGTGACAACATCATCATCTCCTTCGACCACCATTTCTTCAACAGTCAGCTCATCGGCTTCGTCAACGTCTACTAAATCCAAGAAGACGTCAACCAAAAAGACTTCATCCAAGAAGCCCTCCAAGAGCTCGACGAAGAATACCGGCAACCCCACAGCTTCGACAAAGTCAACAAAGACAAGTGGCAAGCCGACAACAACGTCGAAGGCGACTACGACCGCCAAGACCAAGACTACCTCGTCGGTTAAGACTGGCAGCCCGATCAAGACATCCAGAACAACGTCTAGCTCGTCAGTCAAGACTGGAAGCCCAATCAAAACATCCAGGACCACGTCAACCTCGACCAAGAAGAGCACCAACAGTGCGAAGCCAACTGCCACTACTAAAACCACCAAGACCACCAGCATACTGACCACAAAAACCAGCAAGTCAAGTGTTACTACCAAGTCCAAGTCTACTACCACCAAGTCCAAGTCTATTTCCACCAAGTCCAAGACTACTTCATCCAAGTCCAAGACTACCTCCACCAAATCCAAGACGACCTCGGCCAAGGCCACCAAGACTGTGCAAGTTTGTGCCAAACAGACTGGCGGAGCTGGTAAGTAGATACTGCATGCACAAGTGTGCTGACTATGAACTGACGAATGAAATGCAGGGCCTGTTGCTAAGCCTGACACGGCGTCGGGCTTTCTGAATTATGCTGCTTTCCACACCATGGCTCGATCGGCCCCTACCACCATTCCTGCTGCTGATGGTTCTACTTATGTTCAAGCTTTCAGAGACAAGAGGGGCGCATCTCGCGTGCCATCGTACAGCAAGGCAATCCTTCTGCAGTCGTACAATGTAACGCAGTGTGCAGCCAGATGCGACGCGAATACCAACTGCACGGCCTTCAATCTGTACATTGAGCGCGACCCATCACTCAAGCCTGATGCCCGCCAATGTCCCAAGCCGCCTTCAATCACGACCTACCGGTGCAATCTGTGGGGCAGCGAACTTGACGAGTCGACCACCACTTATCATGGAGGAAGGCGGGTTGAGTTCAGGATCCGCGTAACAGGCTCAAACGGATACAACAAGAGGGCTGCCTCGTAGATGAATAGTTGAAGATGTTGCTAACCAAGGGGCTGGCTCATTTATTGTCATCTCGTCTAGATCGCCAATCAGAATTTCGTAGAAAGTACATTAATGTTAGAACATGGTCATATTGTTGTCAACAGGACGAAAAGATTGCTATTGATTTCTAATGCCATGGCCTAGAAAGTCGGTAATGTTGCCGGCAGATGCTGAGGACTACGGGTTAACCAAGTGGATGCCGCGGAGCAAAATGTGAATTGTCACTACTTGGACGATGCCTTTATGGAAACATCATGTCAAAAATCAATCATAGCATGTCTAGTGCACGAATTACTCAAGAGACCCATGATATCAAAGGTCTGGCATAGAGTCCTGCCAATCAAAGAGCTTGCCAGAGGTTTTTTGGAAAACAAGCAGTTGTGAGGGCATGAGGATATAGCCTCTGGTATCTCTCTCGAAACAGATGCAAGTTATTTCTAAGAGATATTTTTCGAATATGAAGAGGACTGAATAAGGCACTTACTAATTTATACTTTGGTGGTGTTATAGAGTGGTTGCCCCAGCTGAATGTCTTTCTGCGGAAAATGCCGCCCTGACGAAACATGCTTCATTCTGAAGCTTGCTTTGTGATGAAATAGATCTGTTTTCCAATCTTAGAGAGCTGCACTCTATCATTCTTGGAGATATATTCTTCTCGTTGTTGTCTTGGCCTCAGAATTCTAAAGAGACGATACAATATGGCAGACGCAGAGCCCATCATAAAGGATGAGCAACTGGACGTCCATGACGAGGAAGGCAACGATGAGGTACGCAATTGATGCAGGACTTGTTCGGCCTAGCCTCGACCAGTCGTCCAGTTTGGAGAGGCTTCTTTGATCGTTCAAGCTTAGACCATGACTTACGATTCTGCAGGAAGAAATCACAGCCATGAAGAGACGCGTGCAGGAGATGGAGGCCGAAGCCGCCAAGCTACGCGAAATGCAGTCCCAGCTCGACCAGTCGCAGTCGTCGGAGCTCCGCGAGGATAAGGAAGCGGTCGACCAGCGCAGTATATTTGTTGGAAATGTCGATTACGGGGCATCACCAGAAGAGATCCAGGCGCACTTTCAGAGCTGCGGTTCGATAAACAGAGTGACCATTTTGCTGGACAAGTTCACCGGCCATCCCAAAGGGTCAGTTCAGTTTCTTCAGGAGTTGGATTGTAGATGAAACCCTGGACGATCCTCCAGATGCAGGGTTTCTGGAAGACATCCTTTGCTACCTGGCAAGAGACGGTCGGCAAGTTTGAGGAAGACACGCTAATTGAGCGTCATGCAGGTATGCATATGTCGAGTTCTCTGAGCCCAGCCTGGTTGGCCAGGCTCTCGTCATGAATGAAAGTGTTTTCAGAGGTCGAAGTCTGAAGGTATGCAGCCAGTCTCGTGAGGCGCACCATGTTGGCTCACACCAAATCTCAGGTGATACCCAAACGTACCAACCTGCCCGGTTTGACCAGGGGGCGTGGAAGAGGAGGTGCACGCGGACGAGGTGGCTTTGCTCCACGTGGAGGATTCGGAGGACCTGGCTATGGAGGAGCACCATCTCGTGGAGGGTAAGTCGACCCATATGAGAACGGCAGTACTATCACTGACTCAATTTGCGAAGCTACAGAGGCGGCTATCGGGGTCGCGCTCGGGGGGGCGGTTTCGCACCTTATTGAGTTTATTGTCCCTTTGGGTGGGCTTTTCGTCAATTGAGTGGCTCATTCTGGGAGAGAAATTTGAAAAGGAGAGAAGAAATAATGTTTCATCTTGTACAATACCCAATTTTTCTCTATTACTGTCAGGATGCAGCAGAATCTCGTTGAAAACTGTGCTTACCTATATGGTGTCTGCAATCATTTTAATTACTTTGTAATGAAGATTTCCCAGGTCCAGGGAGGAAAGATAGAAAATTATCTGAGAAGAAATACTCGTGGTTGCCCTTTTAACATCTTCACAGAGCAGCAAGTACTATTTACAGACAGCTAGTAAGCAGGCCCCGCAGAGGCGTCATTAGCAACAACGACCAGGTGCACACACACACACACACACACACACACACCGACTGCATCCTTGCCCGCAGCTGTTCCAGTATTCTGAGCAGGGAGCTTCGTGTCCATCCGTCTAAGCTCGACGCTCTCGTCTCTTCTTTTCTTTTGGTTCTGTGTCTGCGCTGGTTGCCGCGCTGTGCCGCCATCGCCGCCGCTACTACGGCCGCCACCACTGGCCCGTGGCACCGATCGACTTGCACAGCCATCTTCTTCCTGCATAGCGAGGCAGGGCGCGCATGCAACACCCAGGCGTCAACCTTGCTTGAGCGCGGTCTTGTCTTCTCTCCCCCTGCTGTGCCGAACTCCTGATATCCTGCTCGACAGCCTCATTTTGCCGCTGGCCACCAGAGAGGTCGAGGTCTCGTGCCCCGCCTCCTGCCTGCAATGGCTGCTCCAAATGTGCGAGTTACGAGTAGGTTTCCCTCTTGGAGATTGCTTACCAAGGCGAGACTTGGACTGACACAGACAACCTCCAGTCATTGCCGCAGACGGTCTGTACAAGCGCGACGTCTTCAGTACGCCTTCCTCAGTCCCTTCGTAGCAGCGTCGTCGTCGTTCCCCCAATTGACCAGATATTCCCAGGGTTTCCCGATCCCTTCGCTGTCGCTACCATCAACGGCGAGCAGACTCAGACGACGCAAGTCATCAAGAAGACGCTCAATCCCTACTGGAATGAAGCATTTGATTTGTGAGTGCCTTTGAGATTCCAAGACTGCCGCCACATCTGATGTCAGAGACAGGCGAGCTACGGATGACAGCATACTGGCCATACAGATTTTTGACCAGAAAAAGTTCAAGAAGAAGGACCAGGGCTTTCTCGGTGTCATCAACGTCAGGATCGGAACCATCATCGATCTTGACGTAGGAGGAGATGGTATGACAAACATTCGTCGAGCAAAAGAACACAGTGACTGATGCCCTCGCAGAAATGCTCACGCGCGACCTCAAAAAGTCCAACGACAATCTGGTTGTTCACGGTAAATTGATATTCAACATTTCTACGAATCTCGCCGACCCAATCCGCAACCTTGTTGGATCGGCCACAGCAGCACCGGCAATCGCCGCGCCGACTAATGGCTCAACTTCACAGGCCGGACCTTCAACGCCAGTGACACCCTCGACGGTAGGAGGCCTGGCACCGGACGGCGCTCTGGGTAGGTCCTCGTCGGCGGCTACATCTACGCCTCGACCAGGGGTTCCGCCCTTGAACACGGGGCCAAATGGAGCCTCGGCCTCTGCTGGTCCGAGTTCAGCCAACCCTGCCGGTGCTCGTCACTATGCACATTTCGAAGACAACCAGGGCAGGCTGCCGGCGGGCTGGGAACGCAGGGAGGATAACCTCGGCCGGACGTACTATGTCGACCACAACACTCGAACCACAACCTGGACGAGGCCAACAGCCGCATACAACGAGCGGGATCAGCGCGCCACCATGGAAGCAAACACGCAGGCAGAACGCACGAGGCACCAACAACGAATGCTGCCCGAAGACCGCACAGGTGCAAGCTCGCCGTCACAAGATACAGCTCCTGCCGCTGCCACGCCCCCGTCCGGTACCAACCAGGCCAATGCAGTTTCCATGATGGCCACAGGCGCAACGACTCCCGGTACAGGCGAGCTGCCAGCCGGATGGGAGCAGAGACATAACCCAGAAGGGCGTGCATACTTTGTCGACCACAACACGCGCACCACAACTTGGGTGGATCCAAGACGGCAGCAGTACATCCGCATGTACGGACAGAACACCAACAGCCAGACAATTCAGCAGCAGCCCGTCTCGCAGCTGGGCCCTCTGCCGAGCGGCTGGGAAATGCGCCTGACCAACACCGCACGTGTGTACTTTGTCGACCACAACACAAAGACGACAACGTGGGACGACCCACGATTGCCGTCCTCATTGGATCAAAATGTTCCACAGTACAAGCGAGACTTCCGGCGGAAGCTCATCTACTTCCGTTCGCAGCCTGCTTTGCGGATCCTCAGCGGCCAGTGCCACGTCAAGGTCCGGCGCTCCAACATCTTTGAGGATTCGTACGCCGAGATCATGCGTCAACCTGCGACGGATCTGAAGAAGCGTCTCATGATCAAATTCGATGGCGAAGAAGGCTTGGACTATGGCGGTGTTTCGAGAGAATTCTTCTTCTTGCTCTCGCATGAAATGTTTAACCCCTTTTATTGCCTGTTTGAGTACTCTGCCCACGACAACTACACCCTCCAGATCAACCCACACTCGGGCGTGAACCCCGAGCACCTCAACTACTTCAAGTTCATTGGTCGGGTGGTCGGTCTCGCCATCTTCCATCGACGCTTCCTGGATGCCTTCTTCATTGGGGCTTTCTACAAGATGATCCTCCGCAAAAAGGTCACATTGGGTGACATGGAGGGTGTAGACGCCGAGATTCACAAAAGTTTGACCTACATACGGGAGAATCCAATTGAGGATCTGGGCATGGAGATGACGTTTTCGACCGACGACAACATCTTTGGCGAGATCAAGACAATTGACCTGAAAGCTGACGGCCAGAACATTGAGGTGACGGACGAGAACAAGGAAGAATACGTCGACCTGGTGACCGAGTGGCGCATCCAGAAACGTGTCGAGGAACAGTTCAACGCATTCATCACAGGTTTCAACGAACTCATCCCACCAGACCTAGTCAATGTCTTCGACGAGCGCGAGCTCGAGCTCCTCATTGGCGGTATCGCCGACATCGATGTCGACGACTGGAAGAAACACACCGACTACCGTGGCTATACCGAAGCCGATGAGCCTATCCAGCACTTTTGGGCATGTATCCGCTCGTGGGACGCCGAGCAGAAGTCTCGTCTGCTGCAGTACGCTACTGGCACATCCCGCATTCCTGTCAATGGCTTCAAGGATCTTCAGGGCAGCGATGGACCTCGAAGATTTACCATTGAGAAGAGCGGCGAGATTACACATCTCCCCAAATCGCACACATGGTATGTTTCTCGATTCAAGAGCTACACTGCGCAACTAATTTGAACTCTCTTCTAGTTTCAATCGCTTAGATTTGCCGCCGTATAAGACGCTTGAGGAGCTGCAGAAGAAGCTGACTTGGGCCGTTGAGGAGACTGTTGGATTTGGACAGGAGTAAATGAGTGCCATGCGCACACAAACTAAGAATCAAAGCTTTTCTCTCTCTCTCTCTCTCTCTCTCTCTCTCTCTCTCTCTCTCTCTCTCTCTCTCTCTCTCTCTCTCTCTCTCTCTCT
>JAOSBP010164295.1:0-17806 GCA_027563825.1 Erythroxylum mucronatum
ACGTCACCACCTCAGTCCACCGCCCCGCCGCCCTCGCCGCCGCCCTCACGACCTACTACCTCCAATCCGTCGTCTGCACGGACTACACCTCCACCCTGATCATCCTCGGCACCTCCTACACGACGACCTACGACCTCCAAACCACAATCTACACCTCAGAAGTGCACACCACCTCCTCCGTCGCGACGGTGACGGAATACGCGGCCTGCCAGCCCTCCTCAGGCAATTTGATAACCCACTACAAAAACACCCCCATCAACGCGGTCGGCGGCTACGCGATTTCCGCGGATGTGTGCTCCAACGGCGGCGCCGAGGCGGGGGTCGTGTGCGCGAACCCGAAGCAGTGCTGCGCGTACCTCCAGGAGCTGGGATCCGCGGGGGGATGGGTGTGGACGGCCAACGCCACCCAGATCGGGGGCAGCGGGGCGACGGGGATCGCGTGCCTGGATCCCTTCGTCTTCTGGTTCGACATCGGGGAGGAGGGACCGCCGGGGGGACCGATCTGGATCGGGAACGCTTACGGCCAGAAGTACGCGCCGGATTACACCGGGGGGATTTGGGGGGCTGGGGACGGGACGTGAGCTCCCGTCTCGCGGGTACACCGGTGGAGGTGTTGATGTCGGTACCGTGGATACGGACGGGGGTGTCGGTGTCGGTTGCAGATGTGTGTAGGGATTTGTAGATGCGTCGTGGCGTCGAACCTCTTGCGATGATTTTCTTTCCATCTTTGAGACTTGAAGCGATGTTGTGAGATATTATGGACCCATTTACGTGCGCATGAACATTGGATTTTGGATGAATTTCGAGTGTTTTCGTCACCGTCGTGATGGCTAGTGTGACTATCGAGGTATGAACGATGATTTAGGCAACTCGGGGTGTGGTTCGACATGAGAGGCTGTTCTGACAGGTCGGCTCGTCGGACACCTTTAAAGTATCGGCATGTCATGTCAGAAGCTCTAGGAGCCTGTGCGTGAACTCATCCTCAATTTTCGCCGCTTTCATCGCGCCTTGAATGTTTGACTACTGCGTGCGAGAGGCCACTCACCGATCACCCAACCAATTCCATCACTTGAACCAGCCACGATGGTGACTTTGTTGCGTAACTGTCCTGCGGTGACAGGATCCATGATATCAGAGTTGCAGGTCATTAGTGTGTCTCAACGGAGATAGATTGGACGGAGAATGCGGAAGCTGGAATGAACTATAAGTTTAGTAGATTTCCGAGCGTTCGGCATGGTTTACCACGTGTGATGGCACCGGTTGCGTCGATCAAATTGTAGTAGTCTTCCTCGGTGAGTTTTGGATCCGATGGCGATTTGGCCCCAAATGAAAGATCCGAGCCCGATGTCAGTAGGCTCCACTCATTCTTCGCTGAACCGTGGTTGTCATCTACGCTTCCGATGTGGCTCAGTGCATATGCACACGGTTTCTTGATATTTTGCCCAGCAATCGAGTAGGGTTAGTTCGCCTTAGCACATTTATACGGAACCTATTAATTGACACAAAGTCTCATACGCCTCAACCGGATCTCTATCTTCATCCAGTTCTTATCGTACAATCAGAGTGAGACCGGGCACAGCAGCAGCGACTGCAACCGCATCTGACATGGCTTCTGCACCTGGATTGTACCCGTTGCTGCGCGGATCAGATCAAGTCATTCGGTAAGTCTTCCTCCATTCGGAAAGTGCCGTCACTGATGGGTGGAACCTACGTACAGTGTGAACATCGTTCAGTACATGTGGCTCGAAACGCTCGCATATGTCCTCCATCCAGAGATTCCACAGGATGTGAAAAAAGTCGCCGACGTAGCAACGGCGACGGGGTAAGTTACGCCAGATAGAACCTACTTGACGGTTAATTCTGAATACGTTGCGTACGACCATAGGCTATGGCTCTGCAATCTCAGCCGCACCCGGAACGATCTTGAGATCCTCGACGGTTACGACATCTCTCCAGCGTCATTTCTACCCTCCATGAACATGCCCTCCAAAGTCATCTTGCAAAGCATGGACGCCACGCAGCCAGCCCCAGAGTCTCTGCGAGGGATGTATGATGTGGTGCACGTGAGACTAATCCAACCCGGTGTGCAGAACGCGGATCCATCTCCCGTAATTGAACATTGCATGCAACTTTTGCGTACGTTCATATCTTCTACCATCACCCTCGAGACCTTCGTTTCACGTCCGACGCGAGACGAAAGACTGCTAGAGTTTGTCTAGGACCGAGGATATGGCTGACCGGCAACGATAGGACCCGGTGGCTATCTCCAATGGGAGGAATTCGATCTCGCGGACTTCGAAGTTCACAACGCAGGCAACGTCCCCACCCCTTCGCACTTGGAGTTCGTCGCCAAGAAACTCGAGACTTACAAGGACGTCAGGTGAGCCACCGTTGCCCTGGATCTTCGGCTTTATCGTACGCTTACTCGTCAATCTCCGCCAGTTGGATCGCCCGTCTCCCGCAATTGCTTGAAGCGAAGGGTATGTCCATCCTGGCCGTCGACCGCAAGCGCGAGCCGGCCTGGCATCACCTGAGGATGGCTCACCTGCTCTGCGGCGTGGTCAACGAGATCGCTCGCGTCGACTACGACGTGCGTGGCCCTCCCGGCGCCGGAGATGAGCTGAGGGAGCGCACGAGGAAGGCGCTCGAGGAGGCGATGGCTGGATCGCATGCGGCTTTCAGGTTCCAGGCTGTTGTTGCGAAGAAACCGGAGTGATTCTCGCGGATGATCCGAGTGTGGCCGATGTCTCGAGGATTATTTGTGCGGGTAGATCGTGAGAGTGAATACAAATTTGGCGTCAGGATACATATAAGCTTACAAACGATATTTACTAAGCCTTAGGGTTAGTCGTAGATCTACTGATACTAGTGTTAGGAGGGTAGGTACGATGAAGTGTGTATGATAGCAAGAGGAACTCTCAGCTAGTACATTTCTCAGTCTAGCTAGCAATTAGGTTGAAACACAGGAAATGGCTCTGGACCCACGACCATGGGAGAGTTCGGTTCGTTTTGGCTACGACAAGTTCACATTAGGCTAGGAAAATTGTACATACAAAGTCTGCGTACATGATTGTAGCTATTATGACGAACCGATATTAAGGATGAATTCAGTAAGGACTGTACTCTGCTCCGCAGTCTCCACGAGCGCGCTGATACCTGCCTTCTTCAAAGAGCCATCTCCCATCACAAAAACTCTACTTCTTCTCGCCACCAGCAACGGCTGCACATCCGCTGAGACAAGCTGCGTACGAGACCTGTTCACTGACCAGTCCCTTGCAAGCATCCGCGCACTCTGGCGACTCCTTCTCGAACACGACTGTTCCATCAGGCAAGAAACGAGGGCTTGCTCCGGCGTCCTCGGCCGACACACCCAAAGCAGCGCATCCTGCCATACAAGCTGCGTAGGCAATCGGGTTGATGAGCAGAGGAGTACACGCTGCCATGCAGATAGGCTATGTCTCATGTCAGTGAAAGAATCCCGGAGATTCGAGAGATTTGTGGAGATCTCACCGCGGCGGGACCCTGTGATATGTTAGCGGTAATTCATCATGAGGACGCGTACAAGTCAAATACGGTAGCAGATACGCGATAGATACCGCTCGCGACGAGAACAACGGTTGAAAACTTCATTGTTGGATTGACGACGTCGAGTGGGATAAACTTCTGTTGAGCAAGATCTGGAAGTGATAAATGAGATGGGGATCGAGTGTGCGGCTGGTTGATGTCTGATCGTTATAACATGGACGTGGGCTATGTATTAAATATGCTCGATGCCTGCATCATCTCCTTCGCTCTCCTTCTCTCTGCCAACAGAGTGCAATCAGCAAGCTCGGGTGACAAGCCCAAAGTGATCAGGCGAGTTTCAGTTCTCCCGGTCTCCCGATCGACTCAGCCAGCCACAGACCAATACATGGTAAGCGTTGTAACAACAGAGGCCGTGCGGAAATCTCGTTTCGTGGTCTCCTGTTCGAAATTTAGCCAGTAGGTACATAGAACTCCAAGCGAGGTTGTGTTTCCGGCTCTCCTGATCGAGTTTCAGCCTCTGGATCCGTAGAAGCCTAAGCGAGATTGTTTTGTCCCGCTGTATTGATCGACGCTCGAACAATCGCAACATGAATGCCAATTAAATCGGTCGATGTCGAGTACGGTAGGAACTATACCTTGAGATCCAGAGTGGACGCTTGTGGATTACAACAACATTGTGTAACAACGAGGTCGCCAATCAATTCTGCGTTGCCTATCTTGGTTGTAGAGAAACACGAGGTTCGAGCTGTGGGTTCACAAGAATCCCGAAAATGGATCATTCGGGAAATGTTGGACGATCCGTCAGCCGAATATGGATCAAGGAAGCAATGGTGAGAACAACAGGTCTCAAAACAGCGCATCTCGTGATATAGACGATACGCGGACCTCATCATATTATGAGACACCCAGATTAACTCATTGGTTCTAAATTCAATAGCTACTGAATGAAATACTCGCCAACGGGTATTCAATAGCGGAACCAAACCTCGTCAATACCACTACTCCCTTCAGACCGGTTAGTAGTCTGCACAGTGATGTCGTAACAACTTTCTGAGTTGGTCAGTGCATTGGGGCTTGGTGTTCCTCATGCATCAGTCCATACCTTGTTATCAGAATGATGATTATTTGACGCAGGCGTAGAGGGTCATTCGTATTCCTGCAGAGCTCGTCGCACCAGCATGGATGAAGGATATCGCCGCGATGGCTGAGAGTTAGCTGAGAAGGAGGACGGGTGATGAGTTGGTTCGATTTCCAACACGGGACTCTCAATTGGCGAAGCACCTCCTCCTTTGGTAGCGTTCCCGTGATCCAAATCAGACTCCAACAGCCCAGACGTTTCTGCCCTAGCAGGCTCGACCACAGGCCAACACAGTGGTGGCTGGGTGTGATGTGACTGAGACACGTGCAGTCAACGAACGCACGATAGCGCCGACATGGATGGTGCAACCGATATATGGTATGAACTCAAATCGTTGGACACCAACTAATCTCTATCACTCGGCAGGTGTTCGTGCACAGACCGAGTGCTCATGGAAAGCGAGCAGGCGATCAACGATCCCTGTTCCCTCTCTCCTCTTATAATCCGAGCGAATTGTCTCTCGAATCGTCTTGCCATTCCACATACTATTTCTTGCCAACTTTCCCGGCGTGAACAATGTTCGTGATGTGGGGTATTTTGTGTTTCCTATCATTGCTGTGCGTAGCCAGCGGGTATGCCGAAGCTGGACTTTTGCGACAAGTGAGTCCACTCGATCTGAGTCGGTGGAGCAGAGGCCATGAAGCGGATGCAAACCAGAAGATTCGGGTCACGATTGCTTTGGCGATACAAGATTCAACCGCTGGGGTCGAAACCTTGCTACGGATCTCCGATCCAACTTCATCGGATTACGGCCAACACTTGTCAGCCGCACAAGTCGCCCGTATGTTCAAGCCCAAGCCTGACGCTATTTCCGATGTTTTGAGATGGCTCGGGGAATCGCACATCGACCGGAACAGTATCAACATTTCCCACAGCGGCGATCGCCTGTTCCTGAGCCTGTCTGTTCATGAGGCAACACTGCTGCTGAAGACTTCCTTCCACAGCCGAGCATACCATGAAACCGGGGAAGAGATGATCACCTGTCAAGACTACTACATCCCAGAGCAACTCGTCGGGTCCATAGATTATGTCGTCTCGATTTCACCTGCTCCCACTCATCGTCACCTCCCCAGACAACAGGTACTGCTGAAGGATAACGCCATAACCTCTGCACCACTGCCACCTGGCTGTCTCAACCAGACAACTCTATCCTGCCTCCGGAAGATATACAAGATTCCCGAGAACGCACCTCCACACCCAGACAATTCTTTCGGGATCTTCGAACCATCCTGGTACTCATGGCTTCCGGAAGACCTGGATGAGTTCTTCGGGAAGATGCAAAGCGATCTCGTCGGCAATCGCCCCAAGGTCGCCGCCATCAACGGCGGCTATTTCCAGAGAAAACGACGCAACGAGAGCTTCTGGTACGACGAAGCGAGTCTGGATTTCGAGTACGCGATGGCGCTGACGTCGCCGCAAGAGGTCACCAACTTTCAAGTCGGCTCTTACGAGCAACGGGGAAACTTGCACGACATGCTCGCGGCGTTCGACGGGTTCTTCTGCGGCCACGCCGATCCGGGAAACGAGAAATTTCCCGACATCTACCCACCGGGATGCAACAGCTCCGCCTGCGACTGCAACTCCGCTCCACCACCCAAGGTCTTATCAATCTCGTGGGGCTGGGCGGAGGCGAATTTCACCCCCAGTTACCTGCAACGCGAGTGTCTGGAGTTTCTGAAGTTGGGCCTCATGGGCACGACCGTCGTCGTCGGTGCAGGCGATAACGGTGCAGGTTGCCGAGGCAACTCCTCCCGTGACGATGATGGAAAGAGATGTCCCTCCTGCGGGAGGTTCGGTCCAACGTATCCGGCATCTTGTCCCTGGGTCACCACCGTCGGAGGAACGCAGATGCTGCGGTCGATCAATCCTCGAATCCCCGCAGAAGAGGCGGTTTTCCGCCAGGCCAACAAGCTTTACACCCTCTCTTCCGGAGGCGGTTTCAGCGACGTTTTCCTCGCCCCGCCGTACCAGGCTCCGAACGTCGCATCATACAAGGATATCGAAGGGGATCATCTGGCCGAACTCCGTGATCATTTCAACGGTACGGGCAGGGGCTACCCCGACGTCGCAGCCCTGGCCAACTATTATCCCATCGTGTCCAACGGGAGATGGAAGCTCGGCTCCGGCACCTCGGCATCGAGCCCGGTGTTCGCTTCGATCATAGCGCTCATCAACGGCGAGCGCATGCACGCTGGTAAAGGTGCGGTCGGGTTCATCAACCCGGTCTTGTACGGTAACCCGGGTGTGCTCAACGATATCGTCACGGGTTCGAATCAGGGGTGCGGTGTCGATGAAGCGTTCCGAGCTGCCCGCGGGTGGGACGCGGTGACGGGCCTGGGAAGCCCGGATTATGAGCGGATGAGAGAGCTGTTCCTGGATCTGCCATGATCCAATAGTGAGGAAGCCACAGGCTCGATGAAAGACATACGCCAGTCGTTGATGGTCGATCGATCACTCCGTGCACGAGCTGAAGGGCCGGTCTGAGATTTATGTACTCGATTGACGACTATACAGTACATACAACCATAGTCTCATGTATGCCGAGTACCTTGTTCAACTCAACACTTCATCATGCCATCTTGTCTTCTAGTTCTACATTTATACCCTGGTGGTTATTGTGTTAAGGGGACTGGTCTTCAAATCATCCGTGTCGTTGCCAGTTCAGGGAGGATGTGGACAGGGTGCAACGTCTCCGATGGATGTATAAAGTCGCTGTATGTCGTACAGGTGAATTGTGCCCGAGTTGTTGAGCGGAGAGATCAGACCGTGAGGCACAATGCCAGTTTTGTTACCGAGTGGACTATTGGTGATCCCCACAGTCTTTGGCAGGGAAAGGGTAGAGCAGAGAGAACATGAGGTTTGTGGTTAGGGTTATATATAGGGAGGGGATGATTGCCATGCAAATAAATGTTAGTCTCTTGCACTCCACTCCATACATCAACGACAGTTCTGAGTAGAATCGGACACCATAACAAGCGTTATGAGAGACTTCCTTACGTGTCCTTAGAAGATCAAGTCTGGTCCGTCGGGCGGGACTCTGACCGGCCAAGCCTCCGCAGCAGCCGTAATTCCCCACCGATCTTGGTAGTCATCCTCTTACTCATCGGATGCACGATAAACCATTCCCTGGCTTTCACGAGACTCCTACAATGAACCACTGGATTGCCAAAAGTTGGAAGTTGTAACGAAAGCTATTTGACAAACTCGACATCCTCTTCGAGAATTTCTTCGACTCCCGATGGTCTCAACATCAGCAGAGCCCTTCACCTTTCCAGAGACTTGACAACAACGATCAAAATGTTTTCAGAGCTTGAAATCCCGTCGGATGCCTCCAACAAAACTCACGAGCTTCCGATGTACACCTGTCCTACCCCTCCGGTATACTCGGTGGATCCTCAAAGCTCCTGAACAGGTTCGAACCCGGAAGTCGCTCGTGGTTCGGGACTTCGAGCACCGTTCAATGTAGAAGGCCGGCGAATCAATGTCCCAATCGCTTACCCAGGGTCCTCCCTCTGTCGGACGACCGCAACGAGACGCCGAACTTGCACATCTACGACCAATGGAGTGGCGGGGCGGACCGTGTTTCCGGATAGGGAAGTCGTCGAGGTGGACTGCGTGGGCGGTGTTGGAACCCCCCAGGGCAGCGGATGCTTGAGACGCGACACCATGGTCTCGGATCGGACCGCTGACATGCCCTGCATGGTATGGACACTGACGCGCGGCAGACCGAGTGGATCGACAGCGTTGGTCTCGATATAACTTCCTCAGAATTTGGGATTATGGCCCCGGAATCTCAGACATTGAAAGCTCTTTGCTTATCGCCGACGCACGTCACGATATGCAGCTTGGGCTAAAGTTGGGCTACGCTTTGGCGGGTTGGGATACATCACGACAGCAGAAGACTACGATTTCAGAAAGAGAGATGTTGTCACGGAGCTCGCCCGAGAGAGGTACTCGCGGAGGTACATACCTGAGGAATATTTGGAAAAGTTGAATGATGTTTGGAGTTCGAATTCGGGGATAATGACTGTTATGATGACCATTGACTTGAGCAAAGCGTAGCCATCGACCCTGATATCGCAACTTGTATTCGACCATCAACGGACGCTCGCCCACGAAGCCAACGAAGATGCGCCGATCGAAAGGCGAGGCATGTCGATCGCGAGAACCCGGTCCGCAATGTTCCGACACGCATGATCCGAAGCTCCTCGAAATCCCGCCGCTCATCTCTTAGTCAAGAGCACCTGACTGCACCCACGCGGCGGGGACAGATCGGCATTCGCGTTCCCCCACTTCAACACGACCTGCGACTTCCCGTTGACGACGGCGCCGCACACTATCCCCCAAAACCCGCGGTCAGCTTTCGTGAAGAGAGGGTGGAGGAGGGGCAGGGAAGGGACGATCGAAACTCACGATAAAACACATTCCCGCTCGCCTGCTGCCGATGGTGGATCTGCGCGGCGTACGGACCGGAATCCCCGGCGTAGCTCCACCCGGCATCGCGCTCGTCGTTCAGCACGCCCGTCACCGTCGCGACCTTGCCGTACGCGCTCCCGACCTTGGGCACGACGAGCCCGTACGCGCCCGGCTTCCTCACGCCGCCGGAGTAGGTCAGGTCGACGTTCAGCGCGGCCGCGCCGGCGGTGGCGTTGCCGTTGAAGAAGTAGGGGTTCGTGGCGCGGCAGCTGGGGGAGCACGGCTGGGCCACGAGCACGACCGAGTCGCCGCTGCTGCCCGAGGGCTGGGTGGCGAGGAAGTTGTAGAGGTTGACGACTTTGCCGACGGTGACCATGCCGATGAGGGTGAATTCCTGGTCGACCGGGGGAGGGGCGACGGTGGCCGTCGCGGTCGCGGCAGGCGAGGTCGGGGTGACGGTGCTGGTTATCGGCGGGGCGGCGAGGGCGGCGCTCACCGAGGCGAGGAGGAGGAGGGGGGAGGTGAACATCGTGGGACTTTGGTGGTGCGGGTTCGGGTGGCGAGGATGTGACGGAGGTTGTGAATGCTGTTGCTTGTGATGTGGAAACGAGGTTCTTATACACGTGCGGTGTCTCTTGAGACCCCTGGGGCTGCCTGGTGACTAGAATGGGACGAGCCTTGCCTGCGCCGGTGGTATGAACGAGGGGCTTGAGCACATTTTCGTGACGGCTGCCAATACGAGCTCGGAGGATTTCGCCTGCCCCATTGAGAATGGGCTTGAAGCTAGACAGGTAGAGTTCCGAGCCCTCGAATTGGGACATTCGCCACGGTATATCCAATACCCGCGGGGCGGCCCTCCCGTCTGGCTTACTAATTTTGTAGCTGTCGAGCTCAGACCGGATAGAATACAATATTCGCTTATGCATCATTCGTTCGGTCCTCTGGACTTCCAATTGTGGTATGGCTGTTATCCCATCATCACCGCCTTATACGAGCTTACGTAGCAGTTACGCTTATGAAGCTCTCGTACGAGAGCTGACAAGCCCACGAAACCAGCTGCTCTGTATTTGCTACGAACGTGTTTCTTTGATTGGATTTTGGAAAATGGATGACCACCTCAAGTCCTGAGTACGAACCGCCAGGCAGTGCTGCCCAGCTTTACGAAGACAGGATACTCTCCCCTCCTCCGTCGTACTTGATTTGACCTGTGCTTTCCCCCAGTTCAAGTTCTTGTCAACATCATCTTGGCCTGGAGGTATCCACGATAGATATTGTCCAGCATCCATCTCCTCCAGTTACAGCTCGAGATATCGTGTGTATTCCACGATCGTAGTAAGGTCAACTCTCGAATCCCGATGATCTCTATTCTTTCAGCTTTCTATTATCTAAAGTTACTCAATAACAGTAAGGATCTATTCTCGTACCATGTGCTTTGAATTTGTTACGCTACGGACCATACATCATAGATCATATATAATACAAATCTAGTTGTTACTATCAAATTATACTGAGTAGATTAGATGTTATGGTAAATTCGTTCGTACGGCTAACCGATGACACGGGCATGATCTCCTCCCCCCATTAACTCCAAATTAGTTGAATGTCTAGCAGGGTGAGACCTGCTAATCAGCCACTGACGACCAGAGGTTAAAAGCTCCACCTGATCTTGCCATTAGTTCAGTCGCTTTCTCATTGAGCGAGCACTGAGTCCTGACAATGTAATGCATCGCGTCCCCATTGCAAAATCTACACGTGCTTGGGACAGAATCAATCGCTCGTATAGAGCATGTTGTGATTTGCCAAGTCAGATGTTGGAAACATCAATAGCGTTTGTCTCTTTCATGCTTCGGTTGCATTGCGATCTTTGACTCGAAGTTTCTCCCCTTACCTGACCTGAACGATAATGAAAGGTAAGGAACCTGCCTGAATCAATGCTGGAACGGTATTGCCGCACCCGAGACCAAGTCGTAGATATATCGCCGGACCGGCAAGGGGAGACACAGCGCAAGCAGTCGCACGAAGGGTGACACCAGCAGCGATTGCAGATTCGCTCTGGACCGAGCGGACGTCGATCAAGTAGTTCTCGGTGGAGAGGATGATCATCACCATCGAAAAGCCGATTGCACCTGCAGCAACCAATGGAACGGACTGATGTACATGGAACTCAAGCCGCAGGACACAAATCCAAGAGGTGGTATCATTGCAGCAGCGACAAGGCGTGCAAGCCTATATTTGGGGCGGAATTCCGAACCCGACTTCGCCTTTTGACTCCTGATGTATCGGTGAGATGTCAGTCTATAGCAAAACATGCCAGCAACGCTGCCGATCGCACCACCGAGGAACGCCAATCCGACCACACCGGCTGAGAAGCCGTATCGATCTTCCACGATCACCGTCAGTGTCGTTGGAATCATGAAGAAACTCCCGTACGACCGCGGTGTGGAGAGATGAAAGAGGGCGGATGGTTTGAAGAGAGAAGAATCCGTAGCGGAGCGGTGAAGGTTCCGATCTTATTCAACGTTGTTCGTCTCCTTCGTCTCCTTCCTCCATTTTCTCATCTTTCTCGGTCTTTCTTGAAGAGACATCGAGGTCGCGCACAACGGCGACGACAGCGATGGCGGTAGGGGCGGTGGTGAATGCGCTCCGAGAGTTCGTAGAGCTACCCACTCGGAATGCGAATCGCCGAGGTGAGATCTCAGGAGGGTGGTGTCACCGGGTGCCGGTCGTGAGGGGGTCGATGATGACCACGGGCAAGTCGGTGGTGAGCCGGTGGTGGATCTTTTCTGAGCAGGTTGACTTTCCAGCTGTACACACGAGGGGACGATGGTGGAGGCACGAGTGTGTCGCGGCCTCTTCCACGGGCTTCATATGGAATCGTCGCATCCGGGGAGCAGGTGCTCAGTGTTCGAGGTTTGTCAGGATGGAGTCGTGATGCGGGCGACGGGAGTCTTGGGAAGTTTCAGAAATTGCGGCGAGGACTTCGACCCTGAATTCGTCCCGGATGGGTGCGGATTGGAAGGTGGCTACGTTTGAGCTTTCGCGAGATGGCGATCGGAGGACTTCGATGATTGGAGCAAGGTTATGTATGATGCAATGGAAGTTCGGAGGAGAAATGGAAGAAAAAACACGTTGAATACCGACTATCACTACCTAACAACAACCGCTAATGCCTCGAGGAGGCACGGTTGACGATCCCTCTTTCCCTCTCCCTTGACAATTTGTGGGTCCGTTTCATCGAGCGCCACCGACGCCGTACAAATGAAATAGCTTGTGAATGAACGTGATGGCTTTCGCATTCGTGTCCCTCGATGACCTTCCTGGATATGCGGTGCACCTAACTACCATATCTGCATCGCCAGCAGTAGTAGTCAAGCCGAAATTGTCCAATGTTGATGACGTGGCGGCAATTGGGATCAAACTGGCAAGTCGAGTCAAAGTAGTCGCGTGGGTGGCCGCAGCGGTAAATCACCGTGAATACTTGGCACATGATGGCGCGAAATTACCTGTGAGGTTGTCAGTCGATGAGCGTCATCGTCTCGAGCTGAGATGAACTCTTGGTACGCACGATGATTGGTCGACGATGGATGTCGGAAATGAAATGGCTGTTGCTCGACTTGAAGTTGAAATCCTGTGTAGCTGACTGTTGCAGAGGTGCTTCGAGATTCAAACGCCGAATCGATGTTGATCGTTTCTGAAGTGGAAGGAGACCAAGATACGGACATGTTTTATACACATCTCGAATTCCAGGGCGCAATCGACCTCGTAGACCGACCTCGAGGAAAGCCGCACGCTGGAGCCTGGATTGTCCGTGATGCCTGCCGTCTATCCATGATGAGGGTGTCATTCGAAATCCTTCCCCGGGCAGCCTCACCCTCTTGTCGATCCGGTGAACAAGGGGGTGTAGTGATTTAATGGTTCGTTGCCATGGATACGGGCTTTGATAGGATGATAGAGCGCCCTGAATTTGCTTTCTCTGCGGCGCGGGTCTCCGGTGAACGCGACGCGTGTTCCTTGCGGCACGTATGCCCGTGATTTGGATCAAAAACCAACATGAGTCACCCGCTTGACTTCTATTTCAGATATTTCTGCCTGGTGCTCGGGACGACTGAGCTTGATCGGCCTCATTTTCGAGAGCTGGAGATTCTTACCGAGCCTCGGAGTCCACTAAATGTGTCGTGCTATCAGCAGATTGGGGCCAAACTTGCCATGGCAGCCCACGTTCCCTCAAGACACGGCAGAGATCCCAGATCCAGAAAGGGTGACGTAGCAGGGAGAAGCGCTGAGTGTGGAACACACGAAGCAGGGCGTACCGGTAGCAGGTTTGATTGTGAAATCGAGGCGAAAAATGTTTCCCTCTGACCCTGATCGACTCTGTTGTAGCAGTCCGCTTTTCTCGTGCGCGAGATCACACGTGGTGCCAGAGCTTTGGTCAGGCGACATACGTCTTCACAGCCACTGACAGTGGGTCTGCTGGATGGTCGGTCTTCACTAGTTCTCTTGCGCGTTGGTATTGTGTTGTCGTATGCTCATCAGCCTCTATCTTGACACACAACCAGTCCTGCCCGACGTCTTCCGATGCGAACAGGAATCTCGTGCGATTGCATCCCCTGAACCAGGGTCGCATGAGTACCTCGATACAATACGAGCGATGGGATCTTCACACTCCTGCAAGAGGTTTGGTGGAGTCGAGATGGTGATCGACTGTATTTCATCTTGCGTTCAAGGCGTGAAAGGAAAGTCGGACTCGTTCCACGCGTTTAGTTTTGGGAGCTGAGCTTTTCCGGACTGAATATGGCAGATTTGACGTTATCGGTATACTCTGTCCCGGGAGATTTTGCTGTCGCACTTAATGTGTGACCTCGATCTTCGGACTGATGTTTGACGGTCACCCCCGAAGTCGCTCGGATGATCTGATCGGTACTGTTGCAGGACTGTTGCAGGTGTCGTAGTAGAGTTATACTTTCTACAAACTGAATGTGGTTCTGATCCCGCCAGACAAGTTTGAGAGTTCTTTCCTGAAACATAGATAGTTAAGCCTGTAATCGAGCAAATGATACCAATCACTTTTCCGGCCAATCCTGATCAATCGACTATTTGCAAATGCTATGACATACTACGTCACTGTGAACAGCATCCGTGATATGTCATCCCTGGGAGTGGATGGGGAGGGGTAGATTGGCAGAGTCCATGCAGGTCTCGTGACTTAGCTTTGTGTGCCGAGGTCCAACCAAGCCGTCACTGTCCGTTGATCCGCGAGCAATAGCAAATCCCAGCTCACGCTCCCTGAACAGATTCGGTGGTACGATTGGTGATATCCTTGCATGAAACTTTACCTCTCTCTCGTGTAGTTGCTCAACTGGAATTATGAACGCGGGTCAGGTCATCATGATAAACTCTCATTGTTCTTGATAGTGATGTGTTGCCAACAAAATCTCATTCAGTGTAAGAAAGCAAAGGAAGATGCTTGATATTGTGAACCCACATTGCGAATGTCAACATGTAAGAAAAAACTTCCGCGGAACGCAATGCTGGATGCGACGGTTCCAGTGTCACACAGTCCCACCCCAAGAAGTACCTGTAAATCAGTTACCATGCAAGCGTCAAGAGCAAAAATCTCCTTCGAATCATAACAAAGCCAGAAAAGAAAAGAGAGCGATTGAGGAAAAGAGGCAAAGCATCATGCGATCTTGGAAGCTTCCAAGCTCTTGATACGTTCATCCCATCTTGAGCGTCGACGTTTCAGCTCCTCCAACCATCGACCGGTGAGCTCGGTCCACTCCCGACGTAGTCTGTTACGCTCCGAGCTTAAGTTCGTCTGCGTCGTGCGCAGGGCTTTGTCGCGGGCGATCTCCACGAGCATGGAATTGACGAAGCCCCCGTCGTCGGACAAGTGCTTCCCCAAGTCGCCGGTGAAGTTCTTCGACGTGCTCGTCTCCTTGCCCCAAGAGGCTATGCTTTCGAAGGCCATCTTGACCTTTTCGGGGTACACGATGGGCAGGAGTCTGCCGAAGAGGTCTATGAAGTCGTCGAGTTTTTTGACGGATTCCCTGACTCGATTTTCGATCTCGGCCTGCTTGATGTCGTCATCATCGACGTTCACACCGTCATATTCGGAAATGGAAAAGTTGCTGATGGAGCTGGAGCCCGTCCCCCAGCCCTGAGGATTGGCGAGGAAGGAGATGTCGGTGAGGTCGAAAATTGACACGGAGGGTTCACGATTGCGAAGCAGCAGATCGATGACGGAACGCCAGCTCGAGAGGTCGAGATCCCGTTTCTCCAGGGAGGCACGATCGGCGACGTAGGATATGGTCTTGGCCAAGTTCCACATCTGATCCTCGTGGTCGTCGGCGAGAGGCTTCTCGGGAAAAACTTCCTTCTTGGTCCACTGGTTCTCCCTGACGGCAAAGGCCATCTCCGAGGCAAGTTCCGACTCCTCCTGGAATGTGATCAAGATTTTGTCGGTCCAGTCTGCGATGGCGAGGTTGAGACCCTTGTCGTTGAACTTGATGATGACCGAGTCGCAGGCCTTGATATTTCCGATGTTCCTGTCCAAAATCTTCCAAGAACGTGGGATGAAACTATCGAGGACCCTACGGATCCACTCTTGGCGTTTCTCCGGAACATGCTTTTTTGGCCTGGACGTCGCTCGCGTTGACGGTGTCGGCGTCGCAGCGGAGTCGGTGTTCACCTTGATCGTGCCGAGCATACGAGTTTGAAGTGGTGTGTCACCTGCCTTGGGCTTGTCATCCCATTGGACCGACTTCTTTGCCTTGAGGGAAGCAAGTGAGCTGACCGTGGGCGAACTGGACGCGACACTTCCGGGAGTCATGGCCTTCTGACGGGAAGAACGGGTCTCATAGGCGATACCGTCTTCAGCCAGGCGTTTTCTGGACATCGAATGTATATATGGCGAGGGTCACGGATGATGGATGATGCTGTGAGCCGTGAGCCGTGAGCCGTGGGCGAGATGGCAAATGGAAAGAGGAGGAGAGAGCGGGAATGAGCGGACCTTTCCGCAAAGACGTTCAACACGTCAATCACGCTATTTAGCCGAGTCTTGGCATCTCAACTCGACCAACAACGTCATCCGCCGGAACGTTGATCATACGATGATCCTGACGGAGGATGTAAAGCCGTGTCGGAGTTTTGATGGTGATTTCATCCTTGTGCTGCTGTTTCCCGCGTTTTTCGTCTGTTCTGTCGCACCGAATGGTCACACCACTCACGTGACTCGGTGATCCTCGCTTCAGATGAAAATTCATCATTTGTTCACACCACTCATGCACATGGCTTAAAGCGATCATGAATCCGCGACCTGCGCACCGTGGTATTGCATCGAGTCATAGGAGACTGCTTTGGCGGACCGTCATCTGTTTCATAATTGATGCGGGACACGTGACGTACCACCCATGCATGTCGTACAAGACGCGAAGGACAGCTTTTCGATGAACCACCATTTATCATTCATGTCGGAGAGATGACACATCACGTTTCTCATCGTAGCTCGCACATTCTCGGAAGATATTCCAGGATCTTAGAGTGAGGTTGCGCCAGAAGGCGTTGTTGGATAAAGTGGATAATGCGACGTGTCCGAACACCGGGTCAACCTACAACTCACGTGACAAGGCAAATGGAATGGATCGATTCTAACATATGGCTTCAACTTTAGCACAACGATAAAAGAACTTGCCTCAGTTACGACTCGGCGATAGTCTAAGCGCGACAAGCTCATGCAGTCAAATAGAAACACCGGCCAGAACACGTCCAAACTCGCCCATAACCATAACCATAACCATGTCGTCGTGCGACGCATGGCGAATCATCGCTAGTAGTGCTAACGGCGGCAGGTCTTAGCTAGCACTAGTACCGGTAGTGATGGCAGCATCAGCCATGTCTGACCTCTCTCGCAAAGATCGTCCTGCCGGATGCTTACCGGGGTGCTTGATGCTGTGTATAGTCTCAGATGCCTCCGACAGGACACGAGCTCTTGTCCATCAAGCTCGTTTCGGTCACTTACATCCAAGGGTCGACTCGAAGGTGGCGCAAAGCCGATCAAGGTAACGCAAAGCCGATCAGCCGTGGGGTGGAGCTCCTGCGGCTGTCCTCAAAGCACTAGCTTTGGGCGTGGCCTTCTCCAGTTTCCTGATCTCTTCAAGCTTTCTCGATGAGGTTGATCGCAGCATTGATCATGGAAAAAGGCAACGAGATCGTCATGTATGCCTCTCCGGATTGACCATTTCCGTGTGACCAGCGACGACAGAGCGCGAGCTGATCAGCGTTTCAATTTAGCAATGCACCGACATTTTCGACGTGGCAGAAGTGCTACTTGTCAGCTCGATGAAGCGGTATGATCATCAGAGATGGTATACAACGAATGCACCTGGATACTTGTCCGGGTAGACAGATGACCAGGCAGGTACTGGCATCATCGACACTGGCATCATCGACACTGGCGGCACCACGAAAGCAGATACTCAGCAGACTGATGCAACATCAGTAGCGACGCTTGATCATGCGTGGATCCAAGACACAGGAGACATTCAGCCTTCACTCCTTCTTTGATTGGGCTATCTCTCCCATGGCGGTCTTAGAACTGCTACTACTACATGAGAGCCAGCCTTCCTGTCCTCCCATTTTCCAACTGCCTTGCGATTTTTCTTCCGAGCAACAACATCCTACGGTCTTGACCGCAGTATGCAGAAATTTACTCCGATATTTATTGGATCC
>JAOSBP010164340.1:0-17791 GCA_027563825.1 Erythroxylum mucronatum
ATTTTGGTGTTTGAATTGATATGAAGTGATTTTGCACTAGAAGAGTTGAATTTGGGAAGATTATGAGTGAACATGATGTTAGATTGGATATAGGAAGCGTTAGAGAGGCTTTGGAGGGGTTTGGGGAACCCTTATATCTGTTAGACAGACTTTAGGTCCATTAAACGGACCTTCTCAGGTGAAAAATGACCCCCAGGGGACCTTCTCAGGTAAAAAATGATCCCCATCGTCGCCCATGTCCGTTTAACAGACTTTATGTTCGTTAAACGGACCTTTTAGGGTGAAAAAGAGCCCCCAGGCCTGATAATGTCCATTAAACGGACATTCACTGGACAGCTACAGTAAATCGAGATTTTGACCCTTTTAGAGGTAGAATCTCGCTTGTAGTCTTCATGAAAGTTGTAAATCTAGAAGTCTTCTTTCGAACAGTCCAAGAACAAACTCAATCCGACATCTCTATTGAAAGTTATGGCAATTGCGCCAAGTTAGGTACAATATAATTGAGAGTATTCACAAGTTGGATTCTTTTGGCCATAACTTCATCATCCAACCTCCAAATGAGGTGATTCTTTAAGAAATATATTTCTAAGACATTTTGAGATTAAAAATTGGTAGCCTTTAGGGTTTATTTGAAAAAGATTGATGGAAAGGAAGTGAGGGAATCGATGGAAGAGCATGAATTGATTATGTTACTGAACATACTTTCATATTTTGATGATATCTTGATCTGTAGAGCTCAAAATAAGATTATTCTTGTCTCTAAATAAATTAGAGACTTAGGGATAGAAATTGTCTGAAGAAAAGTCCCTAAGACCTTCAATTTCTGGATGAAAGTTGAGTATAGTATACTATTCAGTATAATAATAGTCCGTAAATATTTGGGGTCTAACTTTCAGACTACTGAACCAAATTGAATGATTTTGGTGTCATTAGAAACTTAAGACAAAGGGGAAACAAATGTTTTGTAAAAGTCAAATTGAAATTCTAGTTTGAAGTTTCTCAAAATCTATTCTAAATTTGGATAAATGAGTTTTATTATGGTGATTGATTTGAATAGGCACGCCATTGAATAAATTGTGAGGAAATTTTTGGGATATTATGAGTAAGAGTTGGGTTTCGAAAATGGGATCCAACATTTATGGTATCAGAGCAAGAAGGTGAATTGATGATGGTCAAGGAGATTCATGGGAATACGTTCACGTTTCATGATTTTGCAAGAGTTAGATTCCGAAAACAAGTAGGATCCAACATTTACTTCAAAGGCTTCCAAAGAATCAAACTTTTCAAGAATGAGCCCAGTGAAACCATAACGAGAAAATATGTCAATAAAAGTGATGTATTCGTAATCACCTATAATTAGAGGAGTAAAATAACCACAAATATCGGTATGGATTAACCTATTTAGTTCTATAAACTTTGTCAGCTCTATTGTTTCATTCAACCTTTTAGTAGTCGATTTCTCTTTTATATAATTAATACAAATGCCAAAGCTTAAAAAATTAAGATCTCATGAAAATTTATTCTTTATCAATCTTTCCTTTTTTTTTGTAAAAATATAACCCAATTACGTGGTTAAAGAATGAAAGATTTTTCATAATCACTTTATTGTACTTTGACAAGCTAAGAATATTAAATATGTACATCTAAAATTGTCTTGTCTATCTTTTCTCGGAGAACTTAGTAGGTTTTATTGCCATTTCTTACGAAATCAAAGAATATTTGTACCACATGTTTGGAAATTAAGATTGCAATTTCAATGGCTAACTTGTTGATTATTTTAATGAAAAATAAAGTTACACTAAAATTGTACCTCTGCTCCTCTTACTAGAAAATAAAAGAACTTAGAAGTGATTAATAAACAAGTTTAGCATTAGGCTGGGTCGGTTCGAGATGCTCAGATCTAAGTTCGATCTAAAAATTTATGCTCGAATTTGTCTAGTCCGAACTTGGCTTGAAAATTTAAGTTTAAACTTGAGCCTAATTTGAAGTTCGATCGAGCTCAAGTAGAAATCAAGTCTAATAATTTTATTTAAAATTTAAGAATGATATTATTTTATTTAAAATTATATTATTTTTGTATGACATTTTTGGAGCTTTAGGTCGGGATAGGTTGAGTAGTCCAAGCTTGATCCAAAGCTAAATCCAAAGCTCAAAAATTAAAAAAAAAAGTCCAAGCTCGGTTTAAAGTCCAATCAACCTGATTCGAGTTTGTTGATTTCAAGTGGGATTGGACTCGCGCGAAAATGTCATGCTAAGGACAACAAACAAACAATCTTGGCCCAAAACCAGAAAGCTACAAAATCTGATCCGACCTGTAGAGAAAACGGGTCATGAAACAACCAAATCGAAGATAATTCCAGTAGCAGGCGAGTTTGCAAGTCACTGTTGCTTGCTAGGAGACGCTTGAGCTCGGCGCAGCTCAAATTTCACTACCCCCGGTGTTGTCTCTCTTTAGCTTATTCTAAAGATAAGGCGCTTAAATAATCAAAGTACCACTTCACAGCACGTAGTCTACCCTACCCCAGAAATGGCACACTCATGCGTTTCCACATCCACCTCCTCTCTCAGATTCACCTCTTCACCCTTTTTCTATTCCACCCAATCCCCTTCCTCCGATGCCCAAAAGCTCGCCCTCCCTTTCGAGCCTCTTCGTTCCAGGTTTGTCCTCACACCCACCCAGTAATGGAATTTTTATAATGCACTTAATAAACTAGTTTTACACCATATCTATATTTGTTCTTGCCTGTAATTTGTATATCTGATAGAATTATTTGCTTGTAGTGGAGTTTTTCATTTTTGTTGGTTTCTTTTTCTGTAGAAAATTGATGAAGTTAATTAGTAACCGGAAGGACCTCCGGCCGTCTCAGGCGAAGGCGGTTTATTCCGGCGAATTTTGGGCTCCGGAAAAAAGTTCTCGACGGGGCATTTGGTCCATAAGGTATTTTATTATTTAGGGTTATCTTCTTATTGCCTGCAAAGTTTTTGATTATTGGCCTCAAGAATAAAACTTGGTGTTGGTGATATGTAGGGATGACTTGCAAATGCCGGCTTCGCCTTACTTCCCTGTGTATGCCGACGGAGCTCAAGGGCAGGGGCCGCCTCCCATGATGCAAGAGCGGTTTCAGAGTGTTATTAGCCAACTTTTTCAATATGTAAGTTGTGAGGTTTGCTTGCTTTGATCAATTATTGGAGGGCTTTTTAGTTTACAGCTTTGTGAATTTGGTTGTTGTTTGCTCAATTAGAGAATCATTCGGTGCGGTGGTCCAGTGGATGATGATATGGCTAACATAATTGTTGCTCAACTTCTTTACCTCGATGCTGTTGATCCTAACAAGGTAAGTTTTGTGCTGTTTTCTTGTCAGTGATTTTTTTTTATCGATGCTAGATCCATTTCTATCTATTTTGTTCAAATCCTGGTAATGCTGTTTCAATTGTATGCTTTTATAATAACAGACGAATATACATAACATTTGGGCGTTTGAACATCTCTTTGTAATGATGTGCAATATGCGAAGAGTAAATCTAGGTAGATGTGCAAGTACAGATACACACATGAACAGTTGCTAGCCAGTATCTGTTTCATAACTTGTACTGCTTAAAGCTTTCTACAGGGTGATTTAAACCATATACTCTTCCTAACAGGATATTGTCATGTATGTGAATTCCCCAGGAGGATCAGTTACAGCTGGTAATTTCTTGTCATTTTATCTTCTATTTTTTTCAATTTATTTTCTTGGCTATGATTTTTATATCATGGTTTCATTTTGTTTTACTGATCTGTTTTTTTCTTGGTCACTATTTTTGCTTCTTTTCAGGCATGGCCATATTTGATACAATGAGGCATATACGACCTGATGTCTCTACTGTCTGTGTTGGGTTAGCGGCTAGGTATATGATGCAGTGGTTTACCTATTTGCCATGTGGCTTGTTTCTCGATGCCCAATCAAACATTAATAAATTCACTCCTTTTTATCCCCTTGAATTAATGTCCATGAACACTTATTTTTGCAACGGAGAAACTTGACAGATATTTAACTAAGTCCGAATTTGTTGTGCGTTAATGTAACATTCTTTCCTCAATCATACAAACATTAATAAATTCACTTTCCTTTTTATCCCCTTGAATTAATGCCTATGAACACTCTTATTTTTGCAATGGTAACACTTGACAGATATTTAACTAAGTTTGAATTTGTTGTGCTTTAACTTAACATTCTTTCCTCAATCATACAACAATTAGTGCAGGCTTGACCAAAAGGATTGAGAAGTGTATGATGGGAGGCATAACCATTAGATGATGATTTAGGACTTGGATTTCAATAAAACGTGATAGTTTTCTGGAGTGCATAGTCATTAGCTTTTATTTGTCTTCAATTTAGATTCTCTGTCTTTTCCTCATCTACTCTATTCCTGAGGGCATGATTGGCTTCTTAAAACTAACCTATGTCCAGCTCCCTGAACACTTGCATTGATTAAAGTAGATTTTGCTATTCCATTTGGTTTACTTCTCGCATAAGTTGGACAAAAAATTAAATGGTTTCCAACCAAGTAGGTAGAGACTATTGTTTACGTCTCCTGAATTACCTGGGAAAATTGATCAGAATGTAGTTTTCTGTGTATAGAATGTACATACTTTTCAGTATGTGGAATATGTATCTGAAACAAAATTGTTGTCTGAACTTTGTTGGTGTGCTTAATTCAGTGTTTGCTGTCATTGATCTATTTTTTCTTATTTTTCTCGCTTCTCTTTTACAGTATGGGTGCATTCCTACTTAGTGCTGGGACCAAAGGTAAGAAAGCTCCTTCTAGATTCCAATCAATTTTTTTTGTTCTTGTGTTTACTAAATATGTCTTTCACTCTTTCTTGATTCCAATCTTTTTTTTTTTTCTGTTCATATGTTTACTAAATATGTCTCACTCTCTTCTCGTATGTGGGTAAAGGAAAAAGGTACAGCTTGCCAAATTCAAGGATAATGATCCACCAACCTCTCGGTGGAGCTCAGGGTGGGCAATCTGACATTGATATTCAGGTATACCACTTCACATTTTCGTTAGTTTTGAAACATGGAAGAAAGAATTTTTCTGGTTTTCAAGGAAGAGTAAGGTTTAGTTGTTTAGATGTTAATACATCCAGAAAGTTCAATCCCAATGACAGTGACCACTTTTGTTCTCTACTTTAATTTTTCCTCCTCTTCTTTGAGGACTTTGATCTTCACTGAGTCTTTTTCTTTAATGGTCTCAGGGCTCATTAAAGCCAATCAATTTCTGTTCTTAATTGATTCGACTACTTTATTTATGATCATCCTAACTATTCATAAAATTGTCAGGCAAATGAGATGTTGCATCACAAGGCAAATTTAAATGGATATCTTGCCTACCACACTGGTCAAAGTCTTGAGAAAATCAATCAAGATACGGACCGTGACTACTTCATGAGTGCAAAAGAGGCCAAGGATTATGGTCTTATTGATGGTGTTATCATGAACCCTCTCAAAGCTCTGCAGCCGTTGGCAGCTGCAGCAGATCAACAATAAGTGACATGTACTAAATTTTCGAGAGCTATTACAAATCTTTAACAATCTTGTTTCTAAAAATCGAATAGGAATGATCAGTGTAGTCCACCTAGTTTGTTTGGATGAACTATAATTTAGACATTCATTATCTGGATACTTAAGTGTGTAATTGTTTGTCAGTTCTCTTATAGCCTATCTACCTCATTGGGACAAGACCATGGAGTTCCAGTGGAGTAAAAATGTATATTGCTCCATTATCAGCATTCACTTCTTGATTCCAATGGCAGTTGCAGCATTATTACGATTCCACATCATTTGGAGGACCCACCGAAGTTGAGCTGAATTGGACAACGTTTGCTTTAAATACTCCACAGCTGAATGGTTGAGGATTCAGTCCGTGATCAAGTTCGAGCCATCTCCAATAAAGATCTTCAGAAAGGGTCAAAATGACTTTTGCAGAAATTTCTCGATAGACTTAATTACTTGGAAGACCTGAAAACTAGTCAAAAGATGAGATGAGCTGAAATTTGGGAGGACTATATCAAAATTTTGATAACCTTTTAGGGTCACAAACATGGAAGTCCCTTAGGTTCCTAGACTTGTTTTGATGGTTGATGAGCAACTTGCACGCACGAGGCCAGTACTCGGTACTAATTCACAGTATCGAAGAAATGTTGGGTACTTTTGGCTTCTTTCCGAAGATCGAGAGGGGAACTTGTTGGATTTGGCGTTTTATTCGGAGAATCTTAACACCCCCAAAAAACTTTTTTGAGGATTCCAGTACCTGACCCTCTATTCCTCAATCAGAGCTTAATAATAAACATACAAAAAGCAGCTCCAATCCAACTTCTCTGTTCCACCAAATCAGCCACTCAACTAAAGGGAGAAAAACCAATAATAATAATAATAACCAGAGCCTTATCTTCTTGTAAGGATCTTTGAGCATTACCTCGTGAACCTCGTGCCAACTTTATTTAATGCTTCCAATAATGAAAACAACTACCAAATGAAGCCGGCCCCTCTCTATCTCCTTCCACCATTCCCTTTTATCTCGTATGTCTAAGACCATTTCTAGTCTCAATCTCAAGAAACCCATTAAAAAGATGGTATCTTTCCCATTAGCTCCTCCTGCTTATGTCAAATTAGCGCGAAACTTTACTGGTTTGGCGAGCATAAAGAGAGAGCTACAAGTTGCCATCTAATTATTACTAGTGGTAGTGACCATAGTATGTCATATATGGACAATCTAAGTACAGATTTTAAGGTTACAAGAACCAAAAACACTATAATTAAGAAGGGACAACAGGAATCCTTTCCTCCAAAAAATGTGCCCGCATGAAGCTCGTGAGAGCTGACGATGTGGGTAGCTCCTCTAGCTCATCAAAGAAGTCGTTTTCTTCAGATTTAGGCGTGGACAATGTCATTAGTTGAGGACAAGAGATGGGCACTTCATCCAACAGAATTCCCAATGGAACTTGAGTTTTCTCTGAGGTCTCTGTGAAAGGGTCTTCTTGGCTAATCATAACGCATTCAGAGCAGTCGTTCATTGGGGATTGCAAGTACTGAAAACTGTGTTCTTCGCTACCATTTTCATCGATGATGGTCGTAGTGGGTTGGTTTTGCTTTTCTTCATCTTTTGGAGATGCTGTGTTTTCTTCTTCAGTGGAATGGTTTTGGAGTTCATTCTGAAGCTGGTTTAGGTTGGTCTCTTGAAGGTTAGGACCTGGATGGTTATGACTTGAGGTGTAGGTTATAATGAGCATTGAAGCATCTACTCTGCATCTCTCTACTTGTTTTTTGGCTGAACATCCCTTTGATGTACTGCACCTGTAGTAGCCCCTGCAATTAAAAGCATGGTGAAAACAATCAATGTTCCTCATCAGAAAGGTAAAAAGAAAAATTACTTTGGAGACAAGCTTTAAAAAGAAAAATTACTTTCCAGACAAGCTTAATTTCCGTAAGTGGGTGCTACTGAATTGAAGAAGACAAAACTAAATGAACCCTGAAATTTCAGAAGTGTCTTGTTTTGCTTGTCAGGACTCAAGATGCAACTGTAAAGAGAGAAATGATTGTCCAAAAAAGGAAGAAGAAAATGTTAAAAAGAAAAAACCTTGGATAAGGAGATCCTTTAATGGGTTTTTGCCCATATTTCCTCCAAGACCAAAAATCAGATGGTGGACCTTCGTTCTTCACTTTCCCGGCATTTTCTCCAATCTTTACTCTAACAACAGTCTTCTCAACTACCTTCCTGCAAGACCACATCAGAAAAACTAATTCTAGTAAAAAAAAAAAAAGCTCAAGGAATGAAGAAAATGACTATATGAGCCTGATCAGGAACTTAAGGCCTAGTGAACTATATTCTTCTAACCCTTTATGTCCTTAGAGAGCGAAACTGTGAGAGGAAAGAAAGATAAGAAACAAGTCCAATAAGAAACGGATCATCAGTATCGACCTTCTTTTTGATGCTGGCACTTCTTGTTTGAGTTCTGCTGAATTTGAGTCCAATTTTCCAGAGGAAGTATCATCCATGACTTCACTCTTCCTGCTTTTTGCTACGTGTCTTAATTCACAGAGAAATAGCTTGGAGGCGATAAATGAGTATATTATCTACTGAAATCGAACAAGGAGAAGCTTGTCAAGAATAGAAAGGAAGAAGATCTTGAGAAGCAAAATAGGAGTGATTCAAGGCTTAGAAAGAGAGAGGAAAGGAAAGGAAGGGTGTGAAGCAATAGATGACAAGACTCGAGTTGCTTTCTCCCTTTTCTTTTCACCATTTAATATGAAGCAATGAGCAGCCATGCAATGTATAAGCACTACCCGCACCTTGCAATAAAATAAAACCCCATCACACTCACATTCACATACACAGTTGAACATTAATGTGAGAGATATTTTCATATGCGAAAAACATGATGGACACATCACCCAGTTGATTGGTTGGATCAAGCCGTGGGCCCCCCTCTCCTTGCTCATACACATTCTGGCGTCGCCATCTGGATATTGCTCTTGTAAACATTGTCTTCTTTATTAATCTTCCGAGTGCTGGTCTGCAGATTGCACTGGTTTTACTGGATTTGATCATGTCATTTTGGGTTAGCGACAAGCAACCTCTGTGGTGGATAACCCATTTAACAAAAAACAACCCTATACGACAGGGTGAGACGATTTCTTTATCTAATTTTCATATACAAATGTTAAATGTTAACATCTAATCTCATGGTTGTTCAACGGTGAGGCACTAATTTAGTAATCTTAGACCCCACCTCCAAAACGTTGCAATAGTGTTCCTCAATCACAGCCTCAACTAGGTGATCGCGTCCGAGGTCTAGTTTGTGACCACCTGGGAGCTAATCTACAAAATGATATCTGTCAGTTAGTGGACTAAGAAAAAGAGATTGTCAATATCTCAAACAAAATTGTGGAAGGTGACATGACCGGCCAATCGACATTATTATCAGTCGACGAAATTTAGAGGTGGATATCTTCGTATGTCAAAGATGATTTTTTATGTCGCTTAACATGTAAAGTATTTGGAAGCTGCAGGCACATGTTTGGGAAATAAATCGGAACTAAATCATTGCCGCAGCCGAATACTTTTTCACTACTTTCCATTAAATATCCTTAACAAACTTGATTTAATATTTTATAAAAACTTTTTCCTCTTTTTATAGAGAAAAACTAGGGTCCCTTTTAAATTTTATTTCATAGAGGTCATACATTACCTATGTACTAATGATGAAGCTACCTCATTATAAGTTATAACTAACATCAAAATATGATATGAGATAGTTCGATGATTTCAAATCTATCCATCAATTATATAACCTTCATATTTAGGACATTCACAAACATATAAATAAAATTTTATTCAAGATCCTTATAATCATATCAATTCAGAGTACATATTCTCTAATAAGCTCCATATATTTATTTAAGTATCTTCATATTTTAATTTATAAGATCAATTACCTTCTTTATAAGAAAGAATTTTAATATGCGTTAGTTTTACTATTACATCATTATCTCCTTATGATGGAACTATAACTAGAAACAAATTTTAAATTATAACTAAAAGTAATTTGAATATCATTATTATGATCTCATCATAATTTTAACTGTACAGTATTTATTCCAAAAATTTTATCTTTAGTATTAAGCATTAAATATAACTAATAACATATATGAAGATAAAGAATGCCTTTATTGAATAAGTTAATCATGTCATATATTAATTACAACAAATCAATTAATTGTAAGGGTATGTATTAATAATCTTATATTTGCACTAAAGACAATCACCTATATATCTAATATTATATTCATCTATATATTGATCATGTTTCTTTTGAGATAATAGTTTAGTGAGAAGATCTACAACATTTTCTTAGTAGACACTCGCTCCAATGTAATATCTTTTTGCTCCATTGTCTACTTGATCAAGTAAAACTTTTTAAGCATATGCTTGGATCATTGATGAGATATTGGTTTTTCTACATGTCCAATTAGGCCGTTGTTGTTACGTAATAAAACTATTAGCTCAACAACGATAAGAACAACTTTAAGTTCAATGCTGAGTTTCTTCCTTTATATAGCTTTCTTTATCACCTTAAACACCGAAATATACTTTATATGATCTCAGAATAAATAGTAATTAGTTTCTTACAACTTTTCTAACATACTAAACCACCATTTAGAATAAACATGTATGCTAATTGTGATATGCTATCATCATGATCAATATAAACATTTGCATCTGAATACCTTTAAACTTTTAACTCAGCTTCTCCATAAACTATGAAAATGTCGTTAGTTTTTCTTAAGTACTTTAAGATATTTTTCATAACTATCGAGTGACTATAACTAAAATTGGCTTAAAATATGTTTGTTATGCTCAAAATATAAGAAACATCTAATCTCTTACATATCATTGCCTATATAATTGATCCAATAACCAAAACATATAGATTACAATCCATTTTATCTCTCTCTTCTTGTGTATTTGGACACATAGTTTGAGATGGACATCTCATGTGACATGAGTGAGGGTCTCCTCTTAGAATTTTTTATGTTAAGCCTTTTTTACTCATTGTCTATATAGATAGACTGGCATAAACTAAGCAACCGTTTTTATATACCTCTATCGATCTTTATTCACAAAATGTAGACAACTTCTCTTATATCATTTATGAAATTTTTTTAGATAACCAAATTTTTACATATTGAAGCATCGATATGTTATTTCCAATTAATAATATGTAATTTATATATAGTATTAAGAAGACGACGACACTCCTACTAACCTTGTTACAAGTTTCATCCACATTTTTTAATAAAATCAAACTCTTTAATTGTTCCAAATTCGTATCACTTATTTAAATCTATAAATATATATTTGCAACTTACATACTTGATTAGATTAAAAACTTTAGGTTGTGTCATATACATATCTAAGAATGTTGTCTTGTCATTCATTTCCTATATTTTATAATCATAGTATAAGACAATAGCCAATAAGATCCTTATGAACTGATGCATTGCTACTAGTAAAAGGTTTCATCAATAGGACAATAGCCAATAAGATCCTTATGAACTGATGCATTGCTAGTAGTAAAAGGTTTCATCAAATTTAACTTATTATTTATGTTTGTAATGTTTAGCCACTATGTTTGTAACTTTTAGCCACTAGTTTTGTTTTGTACATGTGTACATTATATGTATCCATATTCGTTTTCTCTTAAAAACTTATTTGCATCTAGTAGGTAAAATCCCATTAGGAGCAATTAATAAAGTCTATACTTGGTTAGTAATGGGTTTTATTTTAGATCTCATGATTTTATACCATTTTAAAGAAGCAATGTATAATCTTTCCCCTTTTAATATATAGATCAAATTTAGTTGGGAAACAACAGATCCTACTAGTGTGTCATAAATTATGTGTCCCTTAAACCATTATATATATATATATATATATATCCAGATAAAACAAGAACCTTAATATATATAGATCAAATTTAGTTGAGGAACAACAAATCCTACTGGTTCAAGAGACACATAACTTATGACACACTAGTAGGATTTGCTGTTTCTCAACTAAATTTGATCTAATTATATTAAGGTTCTTGTTTTCCATTCGTGTGTATATATATATATATACGAATGGAAAAAAAATGATAAATAAATAACAAGGAAAAATAAGGTAATGAAAAGAAAATCCAATACCAAACCAAATACGATGAGTTGTGGGGTCCTGAGCTAAGCCTTCGCTAAACCTTGGAAATCTTAATGTCATAATGCCTTTCAAATCTCCTAGCCATTATCCTACTGCAATAATTCTTGCTAGCAAATGAACAAATTCAAACTTGAAAATAAATTCTTTTTAATTCTTGAAGAATGAGGGGTAAAGGAATTGATCAAGAAAGATTTCTTGTTCTTATTATAAGTTATAAGAAAGTAACATTAAACAATTAAAGAATAATTTTTTAAATATATTTTCTATTTTTATTCATAAAATTTTTATTATTAATTATATAAAAATTGTTATTAGTTATTTAATAAATTTTATTATATTAAATATTAATGGAAAAGAATCTTTTTTTACATTATTCGTACATTATTCATTATTTTTTATTCTTTTTCTTAGACTTTATTATTATATATAAATATATATAATAAAATTCTATTGAATATTTATTATTCCATTCTATTATATTACATTATATATTATAAATAAGATTGTCTTATATAATCTTATATAATTATATAACTAAGATTGTCTGTTCGGTAATATTCTATTTTCACCCTTTCAATGTACTTTGGATTCTCTCTAAAAAAAGAAATTCAATTATAATTTTTTTTGATGAACTAGGCAGCCGTAAGGGTTACAAACAACAAATAATAAAATAATGAAGCACTGAAAACGGCACAGTTTTGATATTTAAATTTTAGTTTCATTTTTTAGTGTTATACGGACTCTAATCGTAGACCTTCTTGGTAAAATAGATTGATTATCAATCAATTTTAATTTGAAATAATGAAAAAATGACTCATAACCCATGTGGTTATCACTAAAGTGGATACCCATGTGGATATCAAACGCATGTCTCTGGTATAAGGTGGCAATCCGAATATAAAATAGAAATAGAATGAAAAATGTAAATAGAAAGAGTTTGAATGAAATCATAAGAATATGTATGTTGTATACTGCCCAGGAATTTCAATTGCGCTTATATTTATCATTGTAAGAATTGGGTTCAAGCTTTCCCTGGCCCCTTCTCATCAATGGAATCCTGATGTATACGAAGGAGTGCGGTTCGTTCGAAAAATTCCTACCTCTCTATCTATCTCATTCGATCACGATGGTGGGGGAGCAAGTCAAAATAGAAAAACTCACATGCGATTTAAGGATAATCAGGCTCGAACTGATGACTGCCACTACGTCAAGGTGACACTCTACCGTTGAGTTATATCCCTTCCCTTGTCCCCATTGAGAAATATAACTAACTAATCTTAAGGAAAAGAATTGAGAAACTCAACGTCACTATTCTTGAATAACTTAACGTTGGACCTTCTTTTTGCACTATTATGGATACAAAAATAATGGAAAAAATTGGATTCAATTGTCAACTACTCCTATCGAAAATAAGATTGACTACGGATTCGAGCTATAGCACATGGTTTCATAAAAGCATATGACTTTTCTAATCTAAATAATGTAGCTTTTTACGTGAAGAAGATTTGGCTCGATAACCCTCCCCCCAAAAGCCACTCCTTACTCAAGTTCCCAATGAAGACTAAACAACATTTCATTTGGTCAGTCTTTTTTGTAGAGTTTCTGAATTCTTTATTTAGTTCTCACAATTCCTTAAATGAAATGTTAAATTCTTGAGTATTCTACTTCCCTTCAAATGATGAATTCGTAGTACCTTGGAATTCATAAGGGATTGACTTGTCTATGTCTCCTTGCATTCGATCTTTTAGGTCCTGGATTCACCTCGACGGTTATGCCATGTTACTATTATAAATATTAAAAAATATAAATATAAATATTAAAATCCGACTCCAAGTTGTTCAACAATAGTGGCATTGAGTTTCTCGATCCTTTGCCTTAGGATTAGTCAGTTCTATTTCTCGATGGGGACAAAGGAAAGGATATAACTCAGCGGTAGAGTATCACCTTGACGTGGTGGAAGTCATCAGTTCGAGCCTGATTATCCCTAAACCTAATGTGAGTTTTTCTATTTTGATTTGCTCCCCCATCGTCATGATCGAATAAGAATGGATAAGAGGCTCGTGGTATTGACGTGAGGGGGTATGGATAGCTATATTTCTTGGAGCGAACTCTAAGCGAATATGAAGCGTATGGATACAAGTTATGCCTTGAAATGAAAGACAATTCCGAATCCGCTTTGTCTACGAACAAGGAAGTTATAAATAATGCAACTAAGAATCTCATGAAGAGTTCGATTCTGGCTCAGGATGAACACTAGTAGCATGCTTAACACATACAAGTTGGACCGGAAGTGATGTTTTTGATGGCAAATGGGTGAGTAACGCAAAAAAACCTGCCCTTAGGAGGGGAACAATAGCTGGAAACGACTGCTAATACCCCGTAGGTTGAGGAGCAAAAGGAGAAATCTGCCCGAGGAAAGGCTCACGTCTAACTAACTAGTTGGTGAGGCAATAGCTTACTAAGGCAATGATCAGTAGCTCGTTTGAGAGGATGATCAGTAACACTGGGACTGAGACACGACCCAGACTCCTAAGGGAGGCAGCAGTGGGGAATTTTTCGCAATGGGCGAAAGCCTTGCCGTGTAGAGGTAGAAGGCCTACGGGCCCTGAACTTCTTTTCCCAGAGAAGAAGCAATTATGGTATTTGGGGAATAAGCATCAGCTAACTTTATGCCAGTAGCTGCGGTAATACAAAGGACATTTTTCCATCGATAATATCCGTCGCTAAACGATATTTTTCTTGTAATGGATGCAAGCATTATCTGGAATGATTAAGCGTAAAGCGTCTGTAGGTGGCTTTTTAACTCAACCGTCAAATCCCTGGCCTTAACCTTGGATAGGCGGTGGAAACTGCTAAGATGGAGTACAGTAGGGGCAGAGGGAATTTCCAGCGGAGATGTGAAATGCGTAGAGATCAGAAAGAACACCAACGACAAAATCACTCTATTGAGCTAACACTGATACTGAGAGAAGAAAGCTAAGGGAGCGAATAGGATTAGATACCCCAGTAGTCTTAGCCGTAAATGATAGATATTGGGAGCTATGCTTATCGACCCTTGCAGTATTGTATCAAATATCCCGCCTGGGGAGTACGCTCGCAAGAATGAAACTTAAAGGAATTGACAGGGCACAAGCTGTGGAGCATGTGGTTTAATTCAATGCAAAGCAAAGAACCTTACTAGGGCATGACATGTCGCGAATCCTCTTGAAAGAGAGTGGTGCCTTCCAGAACGTGGACATAGGTGGTGTATAGCTGTCGTTAGCTTATGCCGTAAGGTGTTGGGTTAAGTCCCGCAACGAGCGTAACCCTCATGTTTAGTTTCCACCGTTGAGTTTGGAACCCTGAGCAGACTACCAATGATAAGCCGGAGGAAGGTGAGGATGACGTCAAGTCATCATGTCCGTTATACCCTGCGCGACACATGTACAATAATGGCCAGGAAAAAGGGTTGCGATCTCGTAAAACTAACTCTAAAAACTTGTCCTCAGTTCGAATTTTAGGTTGTAACTTGCCTGCATGAAGCCAGAATCGCTAGTAATTTTCGGTCAGCTATACGAACGTGAATTCGTTCCCGAGCCTTGTACACACCGTCTGTCACACGATAGGAGCTGGCCATGCCTAAAGTCGTTACCTTAACTGCAAGGAAGGGGATGCCGAAGGCAGGGCCAGTGACTGGAGTGAAGTCGTAACAAGGTAGCCATACTGGAAGGTGCAACTGGATCACCTCCTTTTCATGGAGAGGTAATGCTTGTTGGGTATTTTGGTTTGACAATGCTTCACACCCAAAAAGAAGGGAGCTACATATGAATATAGGTTCAACATGTTGACAGAAGTCTTCTTTTATTTCTAGACATTGAAGTAAGACTACGCTCATGAGCTTATTATCCTAGGTCGGAACAAGTTAATAAGATCCCTTTTTTCTTTTCACCCCCATATCGCCACGCAGGAGGGACATGGGGACGTAAAAAAGGAAAGAGGGGGATAGGATTTCTTTTGCTTTTGGCATAGCAGGCCCTTGGAGGGAGGCTCGTATGACGGGCTATTAGTTTAGTGGTACAGCGTGCCCTTGATAATTACATCATTGTGCCTAGGCTGTGAGGGCTCTCAGACACATAGATAGTTCAATGTGCTCATCAGCGCCTGACCCTGAGATGTGGATCATCCAAGGCACATTAGCATGGCATACTTCTCATATTCGAACTAGGGTTTGAAACAAAACTTCTCCTTGGGAGGATAGATGGGGCGATCCAAGTAAGATCTAATGTAGGTCCAACTTTCTATTCACTCATAGGATCAGGGCGGTCTGGGGGGAACCACCACAACTCCTCTCTTCTCAAGAATCCACACATCCCTTATCAGTATATGGAAAGTTATGTCTTGAGCACAAGCCTAGGTTCGGCCTCAATGAGAAAATAAAATGGAGCACCTAACAACGTATCTTCATAAACTAAGAACTAGGAGATGGCCCCTTTCATTCTGGGGCGATGGAGGGATCATACCATTCGAGCCTTTTTTTTCATGCTTTTCCTGAAGGTCTGGAGAAAGTTGCAATCAATAGGATTTTCCTAACCCTCCTCGAAAGGAAGAACATGAAATTCTTTTTCCTTTCCGCAGGGACTAGGAGATTGGATCTAGCCATAAGAAGAATGCTTGGTTGTTAAATAACTCAATTCTTGGTCTTCGACCCCCTCAGTCACTACAAATGCCCCCGATTAATGCATTGGGAGTGTCTATTTATCTATCTTTTGACTCGAAATGAGAGCAGGTTTGAAAAAAGATCTTAAAGTATCTAAAGTGGGGCCGAGAGGGTCTCTTAACGCCTTCTTTTTTCTTCTCATCGAAGTTATTTCAAAAAGACTTGCCATGGTAAGGAAGAAGGGGGAAACAACCTCACTTAGAGAGTGCAGTACAACGGAGAGTTGTAAGCTACGTTCGGGAAGGATGAATCGCTCCCGAAAACGAATCTATTAATTCTCTCCCAATTGGTTGGACTGTAGGTACAATGATTAACTTCACGGGTAAGGTCTCTGGTTTAAGTCCAGGATGGCCCAACTGTGCCAAAGAAAAGAATAAAAGAAGCATCTGACTCCTTCATATATACTTCACTTGGCTCACGGGGTATAGCTCAATTGGTAGAGCTCTACTCTTGCAATTGGGTCGTTGCGATTACAGGTTGGAAGTCTAATTGTCCAAGTGGTAATGATAGTTTCTTGTACCTGAACCAATGGCTCACACTTTCTAAGTAATGTGGAAGAAGAGCGAAACATGCCACTGAAAGACTCTATTGAGACAAAGATGGGCTGTTAAGAATGTAGAGGAGGTAGGATGGGCAGTTGGTCAGATCTAGTATGGATCTATATACATATTTTATTTTAATTGTGCCTCAACTATATCAACTGTACTTGAACTATTAGATAATCATAGTCGGTAGTAACATCACTGCTTCCAACGCTACTACAGAACTATACATGATATTTTCACCTCATACAGCTCCTCGAAGGTCATAAAAAATCTAAGGGCTATATTGTATTATTTATCTTGATATTTTTGTATTATAGATAGGATCAAAATTTATCAGTTGTTCCCAAATTCGACCAATGGAATTCTGTCGATTATAATATTAACATTATAGACAAAGTACTTCTGAATTGATTTCATCCTTTAAGAATTACCATTTTCTTTATTTTTCTTTATTGAGTAATAACTTAAACCCATTAACAAAATACATCTGTAGAAATACCAATACATATTTCATTTTATAGTTTTTGATTACGAGAAATAATTAGGCACTCCCTTACCCTAATTCATGAATTCTAATACGAATTCGATCTTTATGACTATGGATATAGGAAATAAGACAATCAAACAGACAAAGTGAATGTATAATAAATAAAGGGAAAGGGTTATTTCGTTCCTGATAGTTATTTCTTTGATTGGTGGATGACAATATCCTTTGGATTGGAACTGGGGGGAGTACTGCCTGATCGTTTCTACCAACTTTTTGCCCCAATTTATATTCTTTTTATAATTAAAATTTTGAATTCAAAAG
>JAOSBP010164615.1:0-17719 GCA_027563825.1 Erythroxylum mucronatum
GAAGTGTTGTCTGTACTCTACAGTAGAGGTGTTCTGATTGTATGCTTCAAGCAGATGGTCTTGGTTTGGGGCCTCTGTTATCTTTAATATTGATTCTCTCCGTTAACCAAGCTTTCTGAACTTACGTGGAGGAAGTTCTGCACCTCTGTGATCTATGTTGAACTCGATCAATTCTTTGAGCGTCCTTACGGGCGAGACCTCGAGGTCTTCGAGGTAGGCATCGATATCCTCGGCGAAGTCGGCATCTATAGCATACAGTCAGTGTATGTTGCGTCACATTTAAGTGGATGCCTTCGATACTCAGTATGATGGTCTCGCTGTTCTTGCCATTCAGCTCAAAGAGGTCGAGATCGATCGCATGTACGTGATGCGCATATGGCTTAACCAGCCCACTCAATTTTGAGTAAGCAGCTTCAATCTCATGATTCTAGAGAAATTGTCAGCGCTGCGCGAAGGAGAATGGGAACTGACTTGCAATCTGGACCGTAGCTTCTTCGACCGGTTTCATGTATTCGGCGGGGAATTTCCAAACCTCAGGATCCAGGGTCGCGACACCGATTCCTTCCCATGAGCCTGTCACTGCTGTTGTGAAGCTTTCCTGGACAGTATTGCTCCCCAGGTCTACCAAATGGTCCAGAAGTAAGGCAAGGTCGTATGGCGTTTTGGCCATTGGGCCTGCTGAGTCCATGGTGTGCGAGACTGGGATGATGCCGTCCTGTGGAATGAGACCAATGGTTGGCTTTATCGTGTACAGTGCCGCTCTACACGCCGGAACAATCAGGGAGCCATCAGTCTCCGTGCCGACAGTGAACGGGGCAAAGCCGGCTGAGGCTGCCACAGCTGGACCGGATGAAGAGCCCGATGGATTCTGACCATGTCAAAAGTGTAACGAAGATGTCCTTGGTAGGGAAATAGCACTCACGCTATGTCCGTCTCTTCCATCGTCAGGATCAACGTCGCCGTGCGTGTACGCCGATTGAGTCTGACCACCGACAGCGGACCACCCGCTGGTGATGTTGATACCTCTGCGGTTATTGTTCAGTGCAAAACTCGGACTATCATCATCTGCTGCTCATACTTGTAGTTGGACATCTCCTGCGCCAGATCAGCGTCATCCACTCTTCTACGTAACAATCCTACGTACGCTCAAATTGGCCTTGCCTAGTATGATTGCTCCATCTGCCATCAGCTTCCGATCGATCAGTTTTCTGTTGCGGTGGGGGATGTGATGCTTTCTTTGTACCATATCAACAATCTTGGCATTCTTCTTGACCTTAGATTCTGCTAAAGCCAAGCTTCCACCTGTTGTCTTCAGTCCAAGATTCGGATGGGTAGCGATGTTGTCCTGCGACGGATTTAGAAGTTTCATAGGCATAAGACGCGAGGCCGTACCTTCAGTATGACTGGAATACCGTGAAGTGAGCTGCGGACCTTATTGTTTGCTCTTTCGTTGTCAAGAAGACGGGCTCTCTCCATCAGCAGATCCTTGGGAACAGTACTGATCATAGCATGCAAGTAGCCATTGTGCTTCTGAATCTGTGAGACGTACGTCTCGATCAGGTCCACGCTCCGCAGTGAGCTATTTTGGAGCCAGGCTTGCAACTGCTTTGCTTCAGCCCTTAATGGATCGAATATCGGGCCGTTCTTCGAGGTGGGTTTTGGCCAGGAGGTTGACATGCTCGTCTTCGCATAGAGTTTCTGAAGCAGATGAAGTCTCTAAAGGGGACCACCTAATTTGTTGGCATACAATGATTATGCACACTTTTACAAGTGATCAGATGGAACGGTTCGTGTTGTCAAATTGATGGATTAGAAAAAGACAGGTTCGTTGAGACTGTCGGATGCCATGCCGCAGACGCACATTGGCGGTGCGGAAGGAACCCCATGTGAGGCACGAGGCATTTACATCTTATTACCTACTCTATGATGACAATGGTGTGGCCAACGAAGTTCCTCTTTCCCGTCGTCTCAGGTAGCAGATTGACATAAATACTCATTCCCACTCATTGGATCACCATCGCTGCATGTTACCACACGCAATGTTTATGTGAATCAGCTCAGAACTGTTGTCCATGATGCAAAGTTGGAGTGCGACTTTCCAGACGGCCTCTCGTATTGTCTTAACACCTTAGGTTGAGTTTGCCTCGACTTGTGCTGTATCCACATGCTCACACTCCATCGGAACAGGTGATAGGCGGATATAACCTAACTCTGAACCCACTTTCTTGCAGCAATACTGTCAGTATGTGTACGGTCAAATATTCCACAACTACTAACGAACACATTAGATTTCACGCCGAACTCGCGCCAGAAAGAGACTACGATGACATGCTTAGAGAAGGCCATGTCACCTTTGAGGTCAATAAAGACCTGTTCAATATTCAATATCTCTCATATCCTACTTCCGGCATCTGAAACGGCAGTGTAACGTTCTGAATATCCGTTACGCAGACGTTCTATTTCTGTACGCTTGAAGCGAGCATGTCGTTGGTTGCTGCAAATCTGCCCCCATTCTGCGTGGCTTTCAATTTAAACCATGGCCAGAAAGGGTTTAATCCTCAAGCGAGAGACGCTGTAGCTTGATTTAACATTTGTTACGGCAGTTCTGACCGTCTATATGGGCCTTATGAGGACGGCAATTCACAGAAGAGCTACCTCATAAGAGGACACTGACTGCTTTCATTAGGGTTCATCTTTCTAGTACGCGATCATCGTGACGATACCTTGGAGATTTCCGTACTCTCAAGCCCATGAACAGAGACACGCAGCAAAGATCCCCCACCCTGCCCAGCCATCTTTGAAAAAGAATAGAGGGTTCGGATACGACCGAGCCACCAAAGTTAGCGAGACAGGTCACACTAGAACAAAATCCATGACCTCCTGCTCGCGATAATGGTCCAATGCTTCTCCATGCATCACCCCCAATGGGAAACAAGGTCCAACGAATCGATATCTTCCAGATTGAAGCTTGCGAATCACGTAAGGACTTCTGCCCCCGAAGAAGAGAATGATTTGGTCTCCCGGCTTCGTCACCAGCGGTGCTAAACCTACGAAGCCGTTCGTGGTGGTGAAAAAGGACCGGCCAACGGCGAAATAATTTTGGGGTCCTAGCACACTTGCCATCAGGCTTGCTGGAAGAGCGCTGGTGAGCTCTCTTTCTGTAAAAGCCGTCTCGCGAGCCTGTCTTTGGTCATGTGATTTGGCAGAGTGTTGGGTGGTGTACTCCCAGAAAGTTTGGGTCCGATCCCCAGTGTAGTTAAATTCGTGTGCTTCTGGAACCATTGCATGATGGTAGGCTTCTAGATAAGACATTTCCGTTGTTGGGTACGGGTCGGAAAAGTCGGAGAGCATGGCAGCGTGCTCGACATATGTTCCCAGTTTGCTCACATCGCCGCTAACTCGATGGACGGTGAATAGAGCAATGCCTCTGACTGTGAGAGGAACCTCGTCCAAGGAGTACTGGTCCGGTGAGGGGAAAACGACATGCACCGGGGGCGAAGACTCGTCTTCCGTCAAGCCAGCCGTACAATTCGGATCTGTTACCATTGCCATCGGCCCATGTTGCATCCAATGTGGGACCCAGGTAGGAAGAGAGATTCGATCACTTTCGGTTGTGTCCAGTACCCAGTCCAGGAACGAGAGCGCTCTTGCACTCTCTCCTGGAAGTCGAAGATCAAAAGACATGGAGCTTCCGGCATGCCAGAGCTCGCAAGCTCGAATGTAGACGATTCGAAGAGGTAGCTGATAGTTGAAGATGGAAAGATATCGAGACCGATGCTCGTCAAAATGAAGCTCGCTTACGATGTTGAGCAGCGCAAAAATCTTGTCGCTTGGCTCCGTCACTCCTTTGTACAGAACTATGGGCAAGATTCGTGGAATGGTCCGAAAAATCATGCTCTTGCGTAGGTTGAGAATCGCCTCGCGGGATTTGAGATCTTCCGCTGTCCCATCTACAAAAGCACGATACTGCAGCCGTAATTCCTCCAGCTGCTCGATCTCGTGTGCTGTGGAGTGCAGCGTCACTCTTTCTGGATAGCCAAGCTTTGAAGCAACTCGGCAGGCCGCGACAGTTGAATCCCACGAGACCTTGTATCTGCCAACCATAATCTCTACGGCTTGGGAACAAGCAAGTTCTTGCAGAACCCAAGTCCGATTCCACCACCTCCGCCAGAGAAGGTCCTCGGCGAACTGTCGATATGGGCGAAGCACGTCTTCCGCACTGTCTGTGAACTTAACGTACTTTGGTGTATAATCGGAAGTGATTGGAATTCCGGCCCAGTTCAGACGTTTCAAAGGTCGTCCCCAGCCTTTCAGCTGAGTCTCTTCCTTGATCGGCAGCTTGTCCTCGCCGAGCGTCGCGAGAGAAGCAAGAGCGTGTGCAGCTTCAAAGGCGACAGCTGTCTGGTTGGTTGGCTCTCCAAGATATACGATGGTATTCTGAGCCTCTTCGTATACGGAATGCATCATCTTGACCTGATCCGCTTTCTCATCCAAGTTCAACTGGTTGATGCAGACTTGATCGATCCAGACTGCGATAGCCATAGATTTACTCGGATCAGCCGCCACTCCATCCAAGCCATCATCGTCACCGATCATGCCGACAGCAAGGATCATCTTCCATACGCTTTTCTTAACAACAAGCTGCCGCCTTGGCTGGTTGACAAATTGCAGTCCGGTCATGCCATCATCGTATTCCACGTCCAGAATATCCATCAAAGGTATGGCTACCGTCTCATCCTCACCGTCGCTCGACTTCCACGCATAAGAGATGGCGGTATAGTCGACGCCGCCGGGACGTGTACAGTACATAGCACAAAGCAAGTCGTCACTCTTCATCGCCCATCGAATGAACAAGACTCGGATCATTCCCGGATCCAGTGCCTCATATTCGTACGGAATGAGACCGCTCGAGGACACCGTTCCCGGCGGTAAAGAGTGATTTGGAGGAGGATCATGTAATAAAGAGTCAACGTCCATGTTCTGGCGTTCCTTTCTCCTGTGTATCAGTGATTTCACGCCACGGCCCTGAGCTGATCCTGCCGGGGATCTCAGTCCTAAGAAAGTCAGAAATTTTCCCTTGATTCGAGCCCACATATTGAGGCAAGGGTCTGCTTCATTGACAATTTCATGTCATGAGAGTCGACCTTTTCGATCAGGCTGAAGGAAAGGAACAGTTATGGATCTGGATCCTCAGGCTGAATCGTCTGGACTGGTCTGCGTCGGCTTTTGAACACCAGATGCAGATGCGTCTATTTCCTGAAGTAGAAATCCCGTCAGGCGGACTACTGTGGGATCAAACAGGGTCAAGAGAAGATGTGACAGGTATGGTTGCGCGAACCCATAGACTGGCTTCATTCAAGTCTGAAGGATATATCCATGTTTAAAAAATCATGCCAAAACCTAAGTTCAAGGAGGGCACACGGCTCTGAACACTTGACAGTAGGATGATGTCTATGTCGATATTGCTCGCAAAAGGGAAGGTATATAGTAGTACAAGTCAGGTAGAACATGCATAGCGTGAAGAGGTTACCTGGTGTGGGGTGAGTGTCTTGTACGCAAGCGCCGGGCAAGTCTACGCGGTTTTATGCAAGTTATGCACAAGACCTTCGCGTCGACAATGAGACACACCTGTTGCAGCGTCTGGATCGTCGACATCGAGGATTCATGCTATGCCGCAGGCCCATCCTCGGTCTGTTTGCTCGATTGCCTTCCGTGGCCATGAACCGATTGGACCAACTTTCTGATGAGGTTATCATTATCATCTTATCGTGTATCGCATTTCTACCCAAGTGTCATTCATCATCGAAGCTGACATTTCTCAGTCTTAGATAGCCGTGACCTCGTGAATCTACAACTTGTATCCTCACGCTATTCATCGATTGCGCGAGACAATGCTCTCTGGAAGATAGAATGCTTCGACCACTCCCAAGCAGAAGCGCTGCGGAACCGTCAGAGACTGCTCAATCTTCAAGATCCGCGCCTCTCGCAGCTCAGGAATGCTGTTTCAGCTCTTCCGGGCGGTGACCTGACAGCATGGGATGTGTCGCAGTTGATTGGCAGGGCGCAACATCGGGCTTCGTCCGATCCAGCTACCGAAGCTCGCATCCAGCGAACCCGGGCGCTTGCCAACTGGGAGCCTGGGTACCCTGGTGAGAAGCTGGACTACTATCAAGAGTATATCCACCGCCATGCGCCTGTCAATATTGGATGGTTGGACCTCCCTCGAAATCAGACAGCTGATAAGAACGAATATCCTGAAGCCACCGGTGTCGGTCTTCTGTCAGGGTCTTATGGCAATGGAGATTGCCACATCGTTGCGCCGCTCGATGACGGCAGTATTTGCATTTGGAATATTACCGGACGGTCAACTGAGGCCCCTGGCGGACAAGGTAAATTGATTGCTCGGAGCGCGTCCGGGCTGCTCACGGATTCACTGGCCAACAACACAACCGACAGACATGCGGTCATGACGGAAACAGGCGCGGTGGAATGCGTCTCGATCGATAGCTTTGCTAACAAGGCTTTCTTCGCAGTGCAGGATCATCTGCATGAGGTCGATTTGATAAGTATGCGGATTCAGTCGTCGAAACAGTATCCGTTCCCGATAACTGCTCTCTCGGCATCTCAGTCGCGGGTCCCTGTCACTGTCGGAACAAATATGACTATTCATTTGTATGACCCAAGAGACTCTGCATTTGCCACTTCTGGGTCGCCCAGAAATGGTGAGCTGATAGGTGGCTCTGTATACACGCACGCTACACTTGCACAGCCTGGGCCTCTTTCGATTCTTCATCATCAGACAGTAGGCCTAGATGATAGTTCAATCTGGGTGGCTGGCCGCTTCACCTCCCTTCTCAACTATGACCGCCGATTCTTTCCACGCCTGCGAGGGACAATCCACAGCGGTGCTCGTATAGCGAGTCTTTCAGTACTTCCGTACCCTTTTATTCCTCGCAGCTTGGATCTTCTTCGGAACCCTGAGGTTCATGTCTCATCATTGCAAGAAGCTCGAACTGCTTCAGGGACTACTATTATGGCGGCCGCAGAGTATAAGGGCAAAGGCTCCTTGGAGCTGTATGGCATACCGAGCGTGCAGCCCTACCAGAACCGACAGACAGCTTCTTCATCTAAACTCCTCTCCGTGGCGCCACACGGTGGCCGCATCGTTTTCAGCGATGGCGATGGTAATTTGAAGTGGGTTGAAAGAGACGGCTTCACGTATGTTCGTACGTTCAATATTAATGATATCCAACCAGCGAGAGTCAGCGATTCCAACTCCACAGATGTTTCCTCGACAGGGATTTGGTCATCGACTGGTTCAGCACTACCAGGTCAAGGCGATATTGTACAGAAGATCTTACCACTGGGCGTCATGGCAGCGGATACTCAGTCACGTGGCGATAGGGCGGACATCAACCGAGATAATCTGCTCCTCTGGACCGGAGATGGAAGGATCGGTATGCTCGGATTCGGCCAAAACAGTCCATTTGGTGAGGAGAGCTGGCACGACGCGCTTGAGGAGCAGAACATGACAATTGAGCAAAAAGCGCGACATGATGCAGAACGGCAGTATGGTATGGCGATGAGGAGGGCCTTGGAACGCAATGCTAATGAGGTACGATTTGTGCGAGGACTGGGTATGGGTTTATGAGGTGAAGTCTACAACAACACTCTATGATATACAATGCCGGAAACTGAAATCTATCTCTTCCCCTGCTTATCGCTTCGTGGCGGTTCACTAAGCTCTCCTGCTTCATCCTTCTTCTTGATCGATGCCGCTATAACTGCCTTAACCTCAGGATCGTTTCTGATCGCATTGGTGGCTAACCAGTCCTTCAACCCTCTGTTCAGCTGTCGTGATGAATCCTCGTTCACGAATGGCATCATTTCCATAGCAATGAGGCGTACGATTTCTGTATCAGCTGCCTGGGTCAAGTTGTCGATGCGCTGAACAAGTTGCGGATCAACACCACCGGGATGATTTGCAGTCGCCGCGGCCAATTGCGCCTGCCTGGGGTCTTGAAGCAAAGGCCCGAGTTGTGCAGCGGCTATCATCAGTGTCAAGGCAACCTTTCTCAATAATACCACCATCTGAAACGGTAGGTAACGTGGCCTGAGCCCCGTCAATGCGCAGATGGGGTTGATGAAACCCGACAGCCAAACCGGGAACGACATTCTCGTGGCCGCATGTAATTCAAGCACGAACATGATTGCCAGCGCCACATATCGCCAAAACATCCCGGAACGCATGTAACCCACCACACTCAGGAGGAACAGAAAACCTCCGCTGAGCGCATAGTATGCTGCGATGCGTTGCAAGCCTTGAATGAGAACATCCTGACTTGTTGCCGAGGGTTTGGCCCATGTGAGCATCTCCGGCCCAAAGCGATCGTAAGTGAATCTTTTGCCTGCGTCGGCGAGAGTGTCGCGTGCGAGTTGAAGTTGGACGTAGATATCATTTATTGCATCACGATCCGGGCCAGTGGCTTTGTCGGGGTGAAATTGGACAGTCCTGTATACACGATCAGTTGAACATATCAGCAAGAAAAAGACGTCTCATATAACATACAGACGGCGGAAACGCGAAAGAACTCCTCGTTCGTCAACATCGTGTCCAACACCAAGCAAGCGATAAAAATCCCCTGACTTCTGCAGCTGATAGTCGGCTTCGTAGATCGTATACAGAAGATATGCGACAATGACGGCGATTTGGATTCTCCGACGATCGCGTACGTATCTTGGACTCCCGGGGGCAGGTTTAGGGTCGCCAGCGCGAATGAAGATTGCGTAGAGAGCGTTTTGGACGTGGCCAGTGACGAACTCGACAGGTTTTCAGTATACCGACATATAGAATGTTTGATTGTTTGAGACTTACAGATGGGAGAAAATACCAGCCCACCGAACTGGCTAAAGTGCTTGCCATGTCTGTCTGTGTTTGTGCAAGGACTAAAAACAGTGAGACATGCTCACGAATTCTTTGGTATAAAGAAAAAATTGGCGTTGCGGTCCGAGAAGTATTGAAATAGGAATATTAAGATCTAGGCTTTGTTTTGCCAATCATTACAAGTAACGTCGATTGCGGACCAAGTCAACCTTGTTTAACAATAAATTTGACGGCCGAATTGAATCGTCCACATTCTTGAAGCTAGTACTGAATGCCAGGTGTTGATACCAGATGAAGCTACCGGTGCTACCTATCCAGGCCTGAGGCTCATCGCGCGTCCCACAGGTTTTGACATGTCATATTTCATTGTCGGGAAAGATGTTTTGACCACTTTGGTATGCAACTTTTTTGAGATCAAGTAGTGACAATGGCGAAAACTTCGAAGAAAGTCGCTGCACCTCGAAAAGGCAATGATGCGGAGAACAAATCGCCATTTGTTCAGAAAACAACATCACTCTACTTGACACTTTCACCATGTGTATACGACTTTCCACTTGCTGGACTGTGCGCTGAGCACCTGTCACCTTTGCTGCTCACATACTATCCGCCGCTCAAGGGAGTCGTACTCTCATACAGCAACGCACGATTGTCAGAGAAGCCCGAAGATGGCGATGCGATTGTTCCCACAGGACCGATCCTCTCACGCAGCATAGACGAATACGCCGTTTCATTCGTTTGGCTCACTGCCGACTTTGTGCTCTTTCGACCCAGTAGAGGTACCTATCTAGAAGGTTACATAAACCTTCAGAATGAAAGTATCTTGGGTTTAATCTGTTACAACTACTTCAATGCTGGGATCGATCAAGACAAACTGCCAAAGGACTGGTCGTGGTCCAGGGACGAAGAAAGCTACATGGACGGTCAAGGCAAAAAGGTAGAAGGAAAATTGATTTTCCGGGTGGAAGACTTTGAAGTGGAAGGTGGCGAAAGCATTCAAATATCAGGAACACTGTTGCCAGAGGAGGGTTGAAGGATTGGTGAAATTACAAGCGTCAGAGTGGCTGTCACCGCAATGGTGTATGATAAGAGAAAGCGCACAGTTACCGCGAAAATTGTTGCCGGACTGTTGGTGTACGCAGTCTCGAGGCACTGCGGCGCTACAAGACCCATGAAGTGACGAATGGGGCGAACGACTGAGTGAGTACGTCAATGCTGAATGTCTTGCCCGATTCCCACCACGGACAATCCGGGATCCATCAGAGCGGACGAGAATTGTATGATAAGGGCCGTGGAAAGCATTCAATATAGAAAGTGTAGAAGATTCGCAGAAGTTTAATGACAGCAGTTTCGCGCTTCTTTGTATAACAGCGGTATGGATATGTTCAAGAAATGCAGCAGATGTGAGTCTCCCAGTTGAAACTTGATTTAATATAATTATTCTTACCTTACACTCATTGTTGTTACTAAAAGCTATTGATACGACAGCAGAATTCTTTCTATCAAAGTGGATATTTAGCGCTTTTGTTTTGGTTTTGTAACTTACGTTGCTGCCAATATTTCTGGGTTCTATACGACAAGTAGTTTGCCTGACGGTGCTTCTACATCCTCGTCGCGCCTGACCTCGCTCCTTCTTTAAGGTACGGTAAAATCTTGTCCAATGAAGAACTCGTGCCGTCCACAGCGAGTTAGAGAAAGGGGCGAGAGTTGATCATACGGAGTTACACTCCCATCACGCACCAGCTTCGCGGTATGCCCGGTGCTTTCTATCACCAGGGACCGGATGAAGTGGATCTCTCGAAATCTGCAAGCCCTAAGGAGAAGCTGGAAATCGGTAGTGTGGACGAATCAAAGGTGCAGAGAGTGCACGAGATCCTGGAAGATCTACGCATTGATACGGTCGAGTCTTCGAGGTGGAACTGCCAGAATTGGGCACTTGATCGCCTCGAAAGGTTGAGAGCTGAGGAGTTCGTATACGAGTATATGACCGAAGATGCTGTGAGAAATTGGTTGAAAGAGACGTAGGCTCGAGGGGTTGGGTCAGATGGATGTAGCTAGTACATTTCGACATCCATATCAACCTCAGTTTCAACGGGATATGCCTGCATTACCTTACCCATCGCTTGAGCCCACCATGTTTGGCATCGACCTCGGTACAAAGATTTCCTATATTCCCACCACTCCGGCCAAAAGCCTGCCATCTCCCAATCTAGAATTGCTGTTATATTTCCGGTGTTTGGATCGACTAAAATGTTCTCCCATGATATGTCTGCATGTGCAAAGTTTACTCGCCGTGTATCCAAATACAGGCTACGGTAGTGTTCTGCACGCTCCGGCCTTGGGCAGTTCTTAACCGGAGCGACGAGAAAGTCATGGAATTCGCTAATCGAGCTGAATGGTCCACACGTATTCATATTGCTAATTCTATGGTCATAAGCCGGACCATACGAACAGGAGCCGATGCTATCTAGCTCCGGTCGGAGGGCATATAATTGCTCCAGATAAGACCTGAGTTCATTGAGAGTAGTGGACCGGGCGTGCTCACTCATAAGTGGCCATGCATCTCCCATCTGGGTTCCAGCGATCTTCTCCATATCGAACCAGCTGCTTGCTATCCCCGCTGAATTATCCTCTGGCTCGAGCTGAGAACCAAAAGTGCGTGGAATAGGGATTGAGGTTCTGCGCCGGACGTAGTCCATGGCTTCAAGCTCTCTGCGAAGGCGATATGCATCGCCTTTTTTGCGAACCGTCGTCGAGCCCATCGTAATCCCCGGGTATGTCTCCATGTCTCAACTTTGTCGAATGCACCAATCACTGAAACTGATGCTTGATGTTGCAGTGATATGGAAGGGATATTCGTAGGATTTCTATGGACTTCCCAGTCCCGCAAGGGAGCCTACCTTGCCAGCCAATCACACCGCACGTAGGAACCAAGTAAAACCCCCCTGTGCAACATCCCATCGCATGATTCGCATCAAGTTGTATTATCACAGCCTGGTGTTACTTTGCTCGCGGTTCTGTGTCAGCATGCAGGACTGTTTGTCGTTTGTGCTGCAGTAGCGCGTGTGCAGGCAGGGTGCCTATCATGAAGTGCACCGCTGGTAGCAGGCCCCGGTTCCGTAATGTATGTGTTCGTAACTTACATTGCAAGTTGTAACCTCACACGACATTAAGAACTCTCCGCGCTGCGACATATATAACACGGGAGTGTTGCTTACATTGCAACGTTTGTAGAGCGCCTGAAGTTTAGACGGAGTTGGAGATTTTGACACGCCGATTCGGGCGCATTCTCACCGTCAGTCCAACTTCTCTTGTTTATGAGAAGTTCTCGAATACCGCCTTTTTCAGGTGCAGGAGAGCCGTCGGTCAAAGTCATGTTGTATATAGCAATCGAAGTATACAAAGATCTGTTAGAAGCAAGTGCCGTTTGCTTAGCATTACGAAGTGCGCAACCGTACGGGAACCTAAATCTTACGAGATGCGCCCCTTTCGAGAGAATGGCTTCTGAAGGGGGTACATCTATTCGTCTTCAACACTTACAAGGGAGTGTCTCCCTTATAATACTCACCTCGCCGAGGGTTTGCAACGCTCAGGGAAACATGCCTCTGAAGGACCCAGCAATCGCACCCCTGGGTGAACTCATGTTTGCACCAGGACAAGACAAATTTTGTGCAAGAGATTCTGGCGACGATTTGGGTGAGATGTGCCTATTTCGGACGCATTTTGACCGTCAGTCAGATTTATCCTGTATAAGCACAACCGTAACACATACCACCACATACAAAGCGTTACCTATACCCAAATCGACGAAGAAACCTACTTCGGCGGCTCAAAATATCTATTCCACAATGCATCATTCCGGAAAAACCCCCTCTCCCTCTCATCCAACCCAACACCAACGTCACAACCCTTACCACCTCCAATCCTCGGCCCAACGAACGCCATCCGCTCGAACCCACCAGCCATTGCCCCGAGATCCGAAGTGGTGAAGTGCACCGGAGTACCCAGGGGCTCTCCCCAATCCGCCCCATCCAGCATACCAGAATGATAAAACGAAGTGAAGATCAAAACCTTGGGATCGCCCGCCCTCGAAGCCGGCCACCACGCAAGTCCGAGGGGATCCTCGCGCCGCCGCGTCATGACTCCCGCCACGCGTGGTATCGACCTCGGCGCGTGCTGCGCGGATCCGGGCTGCGACGTTGCGGACTACCTCCACCGCCAACTCCACCTCCACCGTCTCAGGCCGAAACGCGGAAACCTCTATCTCGACCACGCAGAAGTACACGCAATTCCCGATCCAGTCCGCGGGCAAGCCGACGGAACGACGTGCGTCGATCGGAAAGCTGAAGACGGCCTTGTCCGTTGCGGCGAGGTGCCCGGCTGCGTGGCGGGCGAGGATGAGGGTGCGCCACAGCAGGGCGATGATTGCGTCGTGGGTGGAGACGGCTGGGGTGCAACTGGTGGCGACCGTGGCTTTGAGTTGGATCGCGCTAGAAGGTGGAAGGCGGAAGATGCTTGCTGTTGAGGCGATGGGCACCGATGGCGCGGTGCTCGGGCGTGGCCCTGGCTTTGGCCGATAGATGTTCGGGATGATGGAATGGGCTGGGTGGTGGATGAGGTCGGTTTGGGTGCCGTGGAGGGAGTTCATGATGGTTCGGTCGGTGTTGAGGATGACGGGGTCGAGGGGTTCGGTTGTGTCGGCGGCTCGTTTGCAGCTTTGACCCAACGCGCGCACGATCGTGTTCATGCCGTTTCTGGAGCGGTGTGTCAGTTCGCGAGCTCTGAGGCCTGGACTCGGTTCGTTTTGATTACCCATCGGTTAGGTGGTGAAATATGCAGATGCTCAGCAAAAGTCCACCTTCGATCAGGGACGCTTGGATTTTGGTCTGTGGTTGAGGGGCGGGTTCGATGCGGTAGGAAATAGGCATCAACAGCCGGTCTCTGAACGTTGCCATCGGGAATCCTTGCTGCTGAAGCTCTGCAAATTTGGGAAACGACTGAGTGAGATCTTCGACGATGAACTCGATACCTTCGTAGGGCGCAAGTGCTCTCCATGGTATTTTTCCATCGTGCTCTGCTTCTGAAACTATCACAGATAGGCTGCCGAGCTCGGGCGTCCCATCGACAAGAGCTTGGAGGGCTTGCTTGATCGTCTTTATTGCTCTGGAATGTGCTGAAGTCTCAAATATAAGGATGCGACGCGAAAAGAGTCCTGAAAGCCATACATCACTGTAAGCCAATTCTACTTTTGGATTGAGGCCTTTTACGAATATTGTCTGCTCCATCGTGAGGGCACTCGGGTGTGAGGGAAAAGATCAACACTGTTCTACGTCGTGAAAGACTTTCCATGTAAATGCCTGGCACCAGACAACCGGTCAGACTGAATGGCCGTAGCCACAACAGAAGTCTTGTCAAGAATGAAACTTAAGCCTCTCCTGCTCTGCAACAACGCATTTGAGAGTCACCTGCTGCCTCTAATGAGCAAAGAGTAGATGGTGACGAGTTTCAGCCCCTGTGTCTTTACGGCGCAGTTCCCTGCGTCACCGTCATTTATGTGCCGTGCAGATCGGTCTTACATATCCTGTTGATCTGGATTTGATAGCCTACAGTTAATGACGCTTAACGGGACTGAAACGTAGTGGAGTTAGACCATTGCTTCTTCATCTTGCCACTCAGTAAGAACTGGGACTATGTCACTTCTGATCAAGCCATTTGGTAAGGTAGGCTCAAAATTCAGGACAGTATCAGCAAATGTGTTGATTGCCATCTGACTCTTCAGGTGAACACTGCGGAGACGGCGCTACTTCGCAGAGTAGACCTCATTCCAGAAGAGAATGAAGAACTGAGGTTGTGTGAAATCTAAGTCGCTGATTCAGCGAAGAAGCTTTGACACTTCTAGAGCTTCACATGCAAACTTCCCAAGCATCTTACCTTTTTGACTTTCGATGCTCAGTCCGCCATGAGAATAGTCAACCCAGTGCCACACACCACAAGTAATGCGACTCCGACTTCGAATTGAGCGCAACGGCCTTCCGACTGTGCCGATCCTCTGGCCAGTTAGTGACAGCGACCAAAAATTAACCGTCGCCCAGTTACTTCAACTTGTCGACAAGAGAATTCCACTCGAAGCAGGAACATGGGGTCTCGAAGACTACAATGTAACCGTAGGCGGGTACGAGGCTCTACATTATAACGAACTTGGGAGTGTTTGCAAGGATGAGGACGAAGTCGTTATTCGTGCCTTGCAACGTCAAGACCGGCAGTTGAGGGTGTTGGCCGGCAGGGATCAGATATCAACAGATGGAAGACATCTTGTCGATGGAGTGCCTTTCGGTAGATCGCAACTCGCGCGCTTGAACAGGCCAGCGGTTCGTATTCCACCGTTGAAAAAGCAGAGTATCGATTCTGGACCCGCCCAAGACATCACGAGTGATAACCAGTTGTTGGCGCTCACGTTAGATGGCTTTCCCGTCGATGATAGCGAGGACGATGACTACAATGATTACGATTATGAAGAAGAGAAGGAGAACTCCATATCTGATAAAGGCTCAATTGAGCTTGGCTCCACGTCACAAGAGGGCTCTGACACGACCATAGCTTCTTCGAATAGCAGTGAAGCATCTGATCGTGATGTGGCTATGTTGACACAACACCCTGACTCAAGTTCTGGATCAGATTCAAGCTCAGGATCGGATTCGAGTTCAGACTCGGACTCAAGCTCAGATTCGGACTCAAGTTCAGACTCAGACTCGAGTTCAGGCTCAGATTCTGGCAGCGAGACATCATTCGCCGGCTTGAGTGAGCGTGAAGACGACAAGAAGGCAGCAATCGTCCTGCGCAAGCCTACTGATAATGGACCCAAAAATCGAAGTCACAACCAGATTCCCAATGGTGATGGGAAGACCAAAACTCAAATAGCCGTCAGCCATGTTCCTGGTCAACTAGAAGCAGAAAGTCTAGTTTTCGGGGTTCCATTCAAGGGCCTCAAAGAGACGCATGTGCGGAACAGTCGGAAACGTCGAAGCAAAAAGCTAAAATACCTGCAAAGAGAAGGCATCCTTCCGATCAATGCCAATTTCGAGGACTTGCGGCAGTGGGAGATCACAAGTGCACAATACGAGGAACCTGACAATGTGGGGAGTGAAAATGGAGAGGAGATTGAATGGGACATCGAGCACAGTGTCGATGTGATGGATTCTGGAGACGACGACAGTCCGCCCGAGGAGATCAGCTCGGTACTTCCTACCCAGGAACGATCTACGGAAACAGATCAGACTGCCAAAGCGTCACCGCCAATTCATGATGACGAGACTGTCTTACCATCCATGAATGGTGCAATACCAATGCACTCTGGCCGCCCACTTTCAAAGTTCACTAGCACGGCCAGTCGAATGATTTTCAACTCCCTAGGCGTGAGGACACCGAAGAGTCAGGATGAAGCCAACAAGATACAAAGCCTGCTTCTGAAGCGCTCATTACGCACACCCAAGTCGGAGGTAGCGAGCACAACCGCGCATGACACCTCCAGCGCAACCCTTGTGCCAGAGCAAGAGAAATATGAGGATGAAGATCCGGAGGCATGGCGTCAGAAGCTTAAAGTCACTGCTGTCGAATGTTGCGATGAAGGTGTCGTTCTGAGTGTTCCCCCTTTTCCATTCCAGCAGCGGTGGGATCCGCATTATATAAGCAAACGTAAAATGCCTGATAACTTGGCCAACAACTTCCAAAACAAACGGCGGAAGAAAGGTAAAAACAACGATACCTCATATGCGTCATACGTTGAGACGTACGATAAGTACGACGAGGAAAACGGCGATGCATTGGACTATGACGACGTCGAAGGAGACGATGATTATTGGGAAGATGGAGCACTGCTGAATGAAGAAATCGAGGACGATGCGCACGCCGCAGACCAACAGCTCCTTGCCGAGACGGAAGCGACAGAGAAAGATGAAGCATTTCCGCCATTGCCAGCAGACATCTCCACCTTACCAGATCTGAGCGAGAGTGAGGCGAAAGAGGACGATATTGTGGTGTACACCGAGCTTACCTGCTCAGCGACAACAAACTGGCAGCCTCTCACCGTCACTCGCACCGCTAAACTCGAAAGTCGAGATGGGAATGATTGGGTTGTCAAGTTTCGTAATCGTGACTCGCAGCCCAAGGTGTATGACAAAAACGGCAATCGTCTGTACGTCAAATTCGAAATGGAGGGTCTCAGCGAGGACGAGGATGAAGAGGATGAATCAGGCCAAACTATTATATGGAGTCAGCTCGGCAATCCAAAACTTCTGAAACGTTAGAAGTTTTCGCTACCCCCAAGTGTCTCAACCTCTACTATTTGATGCTTTGTCGAGACACAAGCTTGCCAATAGCTACGGAGATGTTTGCTTTCAACTTTATGCATAGCGAGGATGGGCGTTCCACAAGTTATTCCAGCCGGCAGGTGACCAGTGAAAGTATTTGCTGCGATACATGGATAATAGCTATCGTAGCATGCAGCGTTCTAGCGCAGATTCGAATGCCTTTATTACAATAATAAACCTTTCAGGTACGGACCAGCGCTTTCCTTCTCCCATCTCTCAACATTCGTGATTCAACCATAGCATTTCATTCATCAGCGCTATCACCGCGTGCTGGAGCCAATATAAAAGGCCTATCATCCCAAAACGCATCCCCAATGATATCGCCGTGCTCAACCGTAATCCTCGCCTTCTGCTTCCGTCTCTTCTCCTTCTCCAACTGCGTCTTGCTCCGAAGCTTCGACACCGTCGCCTGTCCCCCTCCTCCCCCTTTATCCCCATCCCCATCCCCCTCCCCCCGATAATCCCGATAAAC